>JBBPLP010000268.1:0-31570 GCA_038089875.1 Fistulinella prunicolor
GTATACATGGGAAAGCCGGTGCAGGTGTGTTGCCTTACGGAACGACAGATTTTCTAAGAGAGCAAGCGGAATCTCAGGGGAATAGTCGGCGAGCAATGGAATCTCCTCTACAATGAGCTTGTCAAGCGCGACAAAAAGCTCAATAGCCGTCAATAACTTGATGGATTTGTCTTCTGGATTTTCGTTGTCGTAGAGGGACAAGTGCACGTATTTATCCATGAGAATCTCAAGCCGCGTGCATGCCTCGTCCACGGTTGTTACACAGGTAATCCATTCATCAATGCTTCGCTCAACCGATTGTTCAACGTCATAAAGAGTAACCTCCGGGTCGGCATCATATGCCTCGTCAAAAAAGGCACCATTCAAGGACAAGAAATCACCGATGGTACCGCGGAGACGATGACTGGGATGGAAAGGTGTATCAACGGATTCGTGGGCATGATTCGCAAGAGCATTGCGAATGTATTCATGGCTGTGCTGAAACGACAGTTGTGTGTCTCTTGTGAGTACGTCCTGGGAAGGCTTCCGAAACCAGGATGAGCGGATGCTCAGCTGCGTCCATCTGACGTCAAGGATTTCTTTAAGGCTATCACATGTCTCTAGCGCTATCTGGGATAGCCACTCGGGGGGAGGAACAGATGAACGAAGCTTGCCCAAGCGACGGAGGATTTTACATGCGATCAAATGGAGGAGATCTGTGGAAAGAATAGCGATGCTTGTATCCCTTGCGATGGTGCATATGAAGAACAACATGAATTCCTTGTAGGATGTGCGTCCGAGGGTAGAAAGGTCAATGGACATTTGGATTGTAGCCCTGACGAGAAGCCAAAGAGGCGAGCGACGCCAAATGACCTCTGTTGGCTAATCACGCGATTCGGGGATGTCGTGGCGGACATGTTTGATAATACGAGGAACGTCAACTGTGCGACCAACACCCCGCAAGATGCCAGAGCGCAGTGCGGTAATATATCGCGAGTGACGGGAAGGAGGGGAAGGAAGATTTAAATCGACATCATTAGGATGACAGAGAAAATTGGCAAGTTCGAGTTGGAAGTGCTCATCAACAAACACGTTGGGTGGTATCTCGATGGCAAGCTCGGGATACGAGCATTTCAGAGGCCCAACTGTTCTTTCTACAACATCCTTACGAGGAGACACCTCGAATGACTCGAAAAGTGTATAGCTCTCCCGTTTCGTGAGAATAATCGCAGTGTTGTGTGGTCGGATGAAAAATGCAAGAACATCTATAAACTGTCAGCGCGTATATATGGAAAACTCGTGAGCGTACATCCTGTTTGCATCCCACCCAGCTGGGAGATAACATGAGCTGCGTTCAGATGCTCAGACTGAACGGACGCTTGCAAATCGTCCAACATTCTTGTGATGTGATTCCATTGAGGTTCTGGTGTTCCATGGATGTGTGTGCCATAAGCATGGGCAGCAGCGCACACTGCACGAGATAGAGAAAGATCATTCTCTAGGGTATAGTCGCTGACGTTGGGAAGCTGGACGGGAAAAAAGACATGGGTAACAGCATAACGCAAAAATTCGGAAGTGAGATCGGATTGGTCGGATGTGGTCGGTTTGGAGTCGGGTTCATCAGCGACAGATACGATAGACATGATGGTGGCAGGCAGCCGCGTCAACTTTGTTTACATCGCAAAAATGGTACGCCATAACTTCCTTGTTTGGACTTGTTTTCAGAAATATCTTGCGAGGTCCTCTCAGCCGGTGCGATGATGAGCACCTTCTCTGTTTCCTCGTTGCATCAATGGCCTCAACACTGCACCCCCAAAGCACGCGAAATAGTGCTCGACATTATCAACTCGTCCAAGACGCCGTTGGCGACCAAAGACATCTACCACCTTGCCATCAAACCTGCTCGCGCTAGCACTCCTACCCCCCAGGCAAGCGAGGAAATACGGTCCATCAGGTGTGTATTCCCGCACTCTCCCCCGTGTCTCTGTCTCCCGATAGCTGACATGGTAACATGAGTCAGGTACTTAAAGACGGTCGTCCTCCGCGACTTGGCAGCCCAGAACCATGTCGAAAAGGTCAGGACCCAAGGCGTGTTCACGGCTTGGATGTGGAGACCTAGACAAGCCCATCCGACAAACGCGACGGAACCAAAAGCCGCAACCTCCATGTTGCTGGGTTCGATGGAGTTGTCCCCGGCTGCGGTTGGTGTAGGTGAGGATTTGGGACACCTGAACAAGCGGAGACAAAGGGCGCAGAAGATGAAGGTGGAGAGAGACCTCCAACGGATGCTAGAGGTACAGAAAGCACATAAGAAAGCCGCGTTGCAATGCTAGCCCCATCGGAGGTTTGGGAAGCGACAGGGGCGCAGAACTTAGTCTGCTGTATGTTTGGTCTTTCTCACCCCGCCTACGGCAAGGCACCTCATAATTTTCTGCATGATTGATCTGTATCGAAGCTCGCCATCATCAAGAGTGACCTCTCGTCTTCGCCTAATAAAATTGCATGATGTGCCAGTACCGCTCGTGGCCGCGACCAAATCAGAAAACGTAGGGCGGTAGCAGTGCATAACGTCGGTGTTCTGGCGGGTTACTGGGATTCGTTTTAACTGTCTCTGGTTCGCCACCCGTGAAGTGCCGATATCATGAGAGGTTGAGGGAAAGTTGATACATTTTCGATGTCAGTGCCGCAAACAGGATGATACCTACTACATAGATGACACTGGACACTGACTAACTTCAAATGAACCATCAGTCGGGGTCGACCACACTGGCACCTTTGTCTAATCGAAACGGTCCGATGATCATCGTGCAGTGGGATAAACTTCATTTTGCTCGAAGTAAGTTTTCTCCGAAGAACACACCCTACACTATCTATATCATATATGTGCACAACAACTTGAACGGTAGCAAGATGCTAACCTGGGAGGAAGACCTAAGGAAGTCGCGACATGACCTACCTCAGAAGTACTCTGTGCACCGGGATCGATACCATCTCTGCTTACACGTTATGTAAATATGCTAAGTCAAATTGTACGGTACCTAGAGTCATGAATGCGTGACCCCCGGCAAGATATACCAGGTATGCAGGTATGTGCTACTTTCAAGTTGTTCCATCTCTCGTACTTGCATGGCATTTTACCATTATTTCGGAATACGAACGATGTGGGCCGACATCATCGAGCTCAGTCCGTTCCTGTGCAGCACACATGATCGGCTCAGAGTTCGCACCGGAGCTCCAACGCTGCCCTCCTAGACGATGTAATCCTTGATTTAAAACGCTCGTCGACGCCATGACGGAGTGCTTATTATTTCCCGCGTTCATCACGCCGCCAACACGAGCAACAGCTCAATGCTCCCCATTCGCCTCAGTGAACATTACGCTCAGGCTGATTACCCCGACAGGGTGTATACGCCCAGGACTGGCCACATGAATGCATTCAATCCATCTGCAGGACGATTGGCGAGAGCAATTATGCTTGAAAAATGAGAAAAAGAGGTCACGCGAGTCCACTTTCTCATTGCAAATATGGCAAATGCCTCGCACCGTACGGGTATCACTAGTAGTCACTGTTGAGCTCAATTAGACCTTATTCCTTACTGGATACGATCCAACAGGTTAAATTTAGGCGGCAGATCCCCATTAACGGAGAAAGCTGTCCACTGCTCTGTCAGCAGCCCAATCCACGATCTTCTCAAAGTCCCTGCACCGGTGGATCGTGTTGGAATCTGCGAATGGCACGTTGCCAAACCCGTGTACCCAATAGTATACCACCATGCTTAGGTCAGGGTAGCACATCAGCGCTTGACGAATCAGTTCGACGCAGGTGTCTGTATTTCCAAGCGAAACAAGAATCCATCACTAATTAAGTGTGGTATGGGTGCATATTTACTTACCCAGTTGGTTCACGAGTATTTCGTTCTTGATCTGAAAGGCCGGGTCGAAAGACGTGTAGTATTCTCGATAGGTAGCTTTGCGTAGCATATCCTGCCCTCCGCATTGAGCGAATATCTAAATTCGAGGATAGGAAGAGGCATACCAGACACCCTAGATGGTGAGTAACTTCCAGCGATACAAGGTACCCCCCGCCTTCTTCCTCGGGGAATTTTACAGTCGTCGGGGAGACCTCTATACCCATCCTTTGTACCTGCTCTTCGGTTACGAGGATTGGCTTGACTAGATCACGACCGAAATGCTCCGTCAACGCGAGAGCGTAAACACACGAAAGTGGTTGCTCACCGTCTGTAGATATACGACGCCAAGCAGCGTCAATGTCAGGGGTAGGGTTCCCCAACTCGTCGCCTCGCCATGGAGTTACAAAGTACAGACTGCCTTTGTACTTGACGTGTTCGATATACCCGACGGTCCCGTCAACCAGGGCTGGCATGATCACACCGTGAGAACAAGACGCCTAACGATGCAAGCACCCCACTCACAATACTTCTCAACGAAAGTGCACTTTCGCGTGCTGACGGAAGTGACCCAGAGTGCGAAGAACATGACTGACAAGAAAAAAAGAGTGCTACGCGTGACCCACTCCCAGCGTGGAAGGGGATTGGCTGCTTGTTCGGGGTGCGCCTCGACTTGCTCTGTGGAGAGTGGAGAGACCGAGTCAAGGTCGTATTGACGGACGGGAAGATATTTCGCATGGTTGGGGGGCATGGTGCGATGGGTGTCTCAGCTCGACTGGGCTTGCCTGGCAAAAAGGTGGGGGTGTGTTGAACCCTCATCTTGATTGAAAGACGTCCTAAACTCAATCCAGTTGATTGCCTACCATATCCAAACAGGGCGGGCGGCATCAATGTGCTTGTGCTGCTTCTCTCTGGCAGTACAGAGGATCGAGAGAGTGCGGGGTTGCCTCGTTTGACGGTTCAACCAATGCTTCGTCATGACGTTGGAGATGGGCGGAAGGGTGGAGGTTGCCTCGGAGGTTGAACGTAGAAAGGCCAAGACTAACAACGACAAGAACCGGACTAGGACCCCTGTCTCCAGATCCATCCGTCGTCTTCCAGATTCAAATAGCAGGAATCCGACTATATCATGATCCCCCTTCCCATCGTCTGCTCGAGATGTCTTCTCGCCCCCTTTCCAGTGACAAACCCCTCTTGCACAATGGGAAATTGAGCACCGGTGTCGAACTGATCGCGTCCGAGTCATGGCCATCGTATTTCTGGGCACAAACTGTCCTTGGAAAGGGCCTCCAAAACTACAACTGCCCGGGAGTCGTGGATACGGCCATTGAGGATGCGGTAGGCAGTACCCCCGTAGTGGTATGGGATTCTTTTACGTGGATATATGTATATTAACAGCCTGAGGTGGGCCTCCAGGACTTAATTTCGAGGAACTCCTAGGAACTTGAGGTCTGGATGCATTCTTTCTGGAAAACCATGCCGTGACCTACCAGGGCGGGCAAGCACCAAGATGAGCGGACAGGCAGAAGTGACCCACGTTCTATAGGCGACGACGACGTACAGGTGGAAGGATATCTAATATACTGTACTAGAAAGTCCGGTGGAGATATAATGTATATTCTATACGTGACCTGTCCGTCAATGGGTATCCCAACGGACTTATAATTTTACTTCATGTCTTGTCTTTTGCTATACTTGCAGTCGAAGAGTCCGTTGGCCAAAGGTCCGCTGACACAATTTGGTCACTGCGAGTCCTTCTGTACGGCAATGTGCTCAGGTTGTAAGACTCGTAGATAATTCGCTCGGGCGGCCACCAAAATCATGGTTCTACGTTATCAACACACTATCTTTTAATGAGTCTACGTAGATGTTAACTGTCAAGAAGCTTGATATCAACGAGACCGCAACTAACCCAACTTGGATCATGACCCGCGACCAATATCCGACAATGAACAAGGTCTAACCGGTCATTCGAGCATCATTCGAGCATTGTGAGAACATAGGTTACATTGGATGTTCCGTCAACACTGTCGCATCCCCAAATTTGACCATATGGCTCTTTGGCACGTGCGCATTGTGTGCGGCCGACCAGTCGAGAATGCGCTCATAGTCAACGCATTGATGCGTTGTACTCAGGTTCGGACGGGGACGAGGGAGGTCAAGGCCGGGAATCCACTCGTAGTCATATGTGATCATCGTCAGGTCGGACGTGCACATGAGCTTTTGCCGAATGATTTCGACACAATGGCCTGTATATACCATACATGGTCATTCATCAATACCTGGTATGAAAGTGAGACACAGACCAAGGTGAGGACGAAGTAAATTATTGAAGGATCTGTCGAACTGCGCATAATAGTCTTTTCGGAGGTGCTTTCTTAGCAAATCCTACCATGTCAGAGGACCCATTCAGAACGCGAGACGAAGGTTTCAAATGATGTTTCTTACCAGGCAGTGAATGTGATGATATCCATCAATCTGAGACATGTATCCTCCACCATCCTGGGGCCGGTATTTGACCACTGCGGTGTTACTGTCATTCCCACCAACCATCACGAACTGTTCGTGGGTTAAACGTGTCGCCTTGACTGTAAGTACGGTCAGACACGACGTCTACGATTCGAGAGAAAATTGATGTTACCATCCACGCTGACCCTCCTCCAAGCAGTATTCATGGAAGGACTCGGATAGCCACGGAAGACGGAGGTGGAATTTAAACTACCATCGAACCGTCTCTCAACATATTGTACCGCTTCGTTCACTGGCGCTGGATAGAATCAGTCAGGTGCCACATTTGACCGATAGATCCAGACTTACAGTAAGTGAGAAGAGGGTCTAGAGGGCAAGTAGCTCGGATGGAGGTGATCCATAAGGCGAAGGACGTTGAGGCGAGTAACAGAAGGATGGCATGGGTGAAGAGAGATCTAGGGCTGATAGCGTGGGATGGCACTAGCGGCTCAAGAACTGGGACACTGTCTCCTGCTTTCTTCTCCACACTCGTCAAAAGTGTTTCGAGACTGCCATCATCAGTCGCATTTTCGAACGCACGGCTGGGGAGGTAGCTTTTCATCGTGGGTCCTGTTAGACGGTCAATCTTGGAGGCTGAGGGCTGGAAGTCTGAGGACGACAAAGAAATCGAGTTACGATAATTACATTATAATTCGTGAACATGCGGCCAACTCCAGGAAAGTTCTCCGGTCAAAGATGTCGACGATCGATGAAGGCCTAGGACCGCATCACGAAGCGATATATCCGCACAGAACCCCGCGGGAATGGCCCAGCCTGGGGGTAAGATGTAAAGAAGCATCTTCCATCCTAATGTCGCCAACGATGAGCAAATATTTGAGGCTTGCCACGCACCCAAAATTGGTTGGCTGGCAGAACAAGTATATAAAGGCGATCAGCTAGGAGTGCAAAGGCCATCTCACCCACGTTGTCTGGTGAAATACCCAACATGCAGCCCAAAGCACTTGCCTTCTATCTCACTACCGTCTTGCCACTTTTCATCGCGAACTCGGTGCAAGCGAACCCTGTCAGTCTCACTCGGCGTGACATCCAGCCAGGTATGTGTGTAAATTTGAGAGAAAACTGAAATCAATGATGTAGCTGGTAATACAGCTTTTACCTGGCGTGAGTCGACACCAATAGATGATTTAGAGCCTGGCTGACATTTGACAAAGACACGGGCGTCATCGAAGAAATTTCTCAGAAAAGAGGCTTGGGTTTGTGTCATTTTGACAAACACGTCATCCACACACGTACCTGCAATGGCTGACTCACAGAGTATAGATGACGTCGAGGTGACCGGTAGCACAGCTAATGACTGGGGTGAGCACACACTAATAGGTTATTTGGAATCTAGCTGACGTTTGCAAAAGGTGACAAGGACGTCAACGAGGAGGGTCTGCATAGAAGAGGCTTAGGTCAGTACAATTCTAACAAGTGCCTCGTGTGCATAAGATTGGAAGGAACCTGCAATTGCTGATGTGCGGAATATAGATGAGGTCGAGGTGACTGGTAGCACAGCTAACGACTGGGGTGAGTTAAAAACTTGTAGGTTATTTGGATTCCAGCTGACGTTTGCAAAAGGCGACGCGCACATCAACGAGGAGGTTCCGCATAGACGAGGCTTGGGTCAGTACGATTCTAGCGGGCACTTTACACGCGTAAGATTGGAAGAAACCTGTAATTGCTAACTTGTGAAATATAGATAACGTTGAGGTGACCGGTAGCTCAGCCAATGACTGGGGTGAGTGCCATTTTGATAGGCTATTTGGAGCCCAGCTGACGTCTGCAAAAGAAGATACGGACGTCCATGAAGAGGTCCCCCATAAGAGAGACTGAGGTTGGTATGATTTCAGCAGACTTTAGTGTCAGTGCGGTTCTAATGGCATTCCAAGCACTCAGAAGAGGTGGTGTCGGCAGTAAATATGCCATTCGGGGGGGGATGCATATATTCTGGAGCCGATCTGTCAAGTAGCCCTAGACCATTCTTTCCTTTCTGTACCCTTCTGTATCCCAGGTTGATACCTCGCCGATGTCGTTTGCATGTGTGCAGGAAATATTCTTTAGTTGAAGCTTACTTCATGGTATTTCCTCTGGATACAGTGCTTCTCGCCTTACAACTACCAACTTTATTAGTTGAAGACGACTAGTGCTTGAACGTAACGAACCTAATTACCATTGTCGTATTGTTTGCGACCCTCGGTCTATGATCTGTGTTCCGGAAAACACGTTGAGATGTGTGATTCCTTGGAGAGATAGCCCTGTATCCAGATATTCGGCGCTGTTACTGTACGTCTGCTAAGTGAATCAGATGCAAGTAGAACGGACTCGAACATCCTACCAGAGCACCGAGCTTCTTTCAACTTAATCCTGCTCACCTCATGCACGTGTACCACCCCTTCACTGCCTGCTCTCCCGTCCACGCCAACTCTACGGAAAATTTCCCAGTTCGCTTCTATTGCTACCGCCAAGCTCGTTCAAGCAGAATGTAGACGAACCATGCATAATCGGACCGTCAAATATCTTGCCATAGATGCAACTGGGGAGATCAAACGTACAGTAGGCCAAGATTGGCTCAGCTCGGTTCGTCACCTCCGTCACTTTCATCTTCCCTGCTTGTTGTTTCCGTTTTTCAGGTGACTCCAATCCTTACCTCGCCAACCAACATGTCAGCTCGGTTGAACCGAGGAACATGGGGGCTGTGGCTTCCGGCTTTGTATTACCTATCAATGCACTTTTTTTAAGACTGACCACTGCGTGAACGCCCCTCCGTCCCGACCTTTTTGGTGCTGCTTTGGGCGGCCAGGTCGCAGAATTGGGGCATTATAACTGTCTTGCGCCCAGCTGAACATTTCTCTGAACATGGCACGCGAAAAGCAGAAAGAAAATACATACCTCGTGGGCCATAAACGGGTTTGGTGGTAAGGCTGTAAATGTCTTTGGTCGCAACAGTGTCTCGGATGAGTTGGTGGAGCTGATCATGTTCTGCATGCTTTTGTGGTGCAATAGCGAAGCCGCTGGTAGAACAAGGAAGAAGAAAACATGCCGACAACTGTGTGAACAGCTCAACTTCAAGCCGGGGCGGTGTAAAAAGCCGGGAAATCACGGCTGTGTAAAGCATGGAAACGCACAGAAGTATCGATAACGATGGGGTTGCCGAGTAGGTTTAGCATGGCACATGTAACAGTGAATCCCGTCGTCACACCTGATATAATTACTTTGGAAAGTGGTCGGGATGTTTGCATTCCACAAAGGTAGCATATCATGGAAAATCGTAAGATTCAGTGAAGTAACGCATCTATGCATATCAGCATACATCATTTCGTCCGTGCAAAACCACACACCTAAGTCCGGGTATCTCACTCTACGGAACGTGAACAGCATAGTCAGCGGTGAAAGGAGAGGTATGACTGTGATGACATCGCATTCCACATTCATTCCCAGTGCGACGACAGCAAGGTCAACGCACGTAAAGTGACACGGAGGGTAGCGAGAGAATATTTTCCTTACATACTAACTTCACTCTATAAACACAGCAGATCGTATACATCTCTGGCGCATGTGTAAGAGGCAGCTCTGCGTGTTGAGATGACCATGGGTCAAGGCTTTTATCGTTGTACCGCTTGGCTTCAATTTCAAGTTGAAGACACAATTCGGCGCACAGTTTGAAACACAACACCATTGAATGGTGTGGTAATCTTGGTGCTCGACTTCTTTCTCTACACAGATTACTGAAGTTTGATGGACCTAATGCATGTGTCAAGAGAGAGGAGCACGCGAAAGAGAGAACAATATAGCGTCGACTGGAACACAGTTTGCTTTGTGCGTGAGAATAATTGCCCACTCCGACTCAGACTTCAGCTTCAAGAACAGACCTTTCGGAAACCTTCAAAGTACCATGGTCATGTACAGGCGACCAATTAAAGGGAAATAGACATTCTCCCTCTTTTCCCTCGTGCCTCCTCGTATAAGACCCTCAGCTCCCTCACCAATTCATCGACCTCTACCTCTGCCTGCCTCAATGGCCCTTGTAGGCGCCGTCACTTAAATTCCAGAAGGTAGACCGGCGTGTTTATCCCGGGCGCAGGGGCTCGGGATTTCCTCCTGCGATACTTTGGGAGCGGTTAGAGACGGCTGGCGATGGCTTGAGGAGGCGTACGCTGAACGTGATTTTGAAGCCGGACGTGTTCGTCGCAGGGACCCTCGGAGTGCTCTCCTAACGCCTTTTTTCATCTGCCAGTCCTGGCGCGCACTTCTGGAGTCCCTTCCACTCGACTTCTCGTACGCTGCCTTTACTCAGGTACATGCCTCACAAGTGCGATCAGGCAACCCACAACAGGAGATACGCTTGTCAGCACACCTGGTGCAACCTTAATTGATGACACCTTTTCTAGATCTGGCGCGTTGTGGTCTGGGGACTCATCCCAGAGTTCATCCCGTGTCCACTAAAGATCAGGTTAACTTGGAAGGATGATTTAGAAATGATCGCTTACCTTACGCCGTGAGTGCGGAACGGCCACAATTTCGCAGCCGGAAACGGCTGCATGGGGGAGGTAAGGATTACTTGCTGCCATCATTGGAGCCGTCGCCGCCCTCGTTTCTCGTTTGTATATGTTAGACATAGGCGAAATCCGTGCTTTCCCCTTCAATTGTAAGGCTGGACGGCTCATTATCCATCATCTTTGGGCCACATCTGCATCATTTATCAGCTTAATAAGGCTCGGGCCTAGTGTATAGCTAGCGCCAATGCCCTCAAAGTACCTCAACGACACCATTTTGTGGGTCCTCCAGTGCCGAATTGTACCCGAAAGGACTTGTAACGCGCCGTTTTCCTCTGTCATTCCATAGCCCACATCTCCCGCCCCATAGGGCTGTCACGATCACCAGGATCGCTTCCGTGGTATTTGGGACAGCCTTTAGGGACGCTGCTTTTGGATCCTCGTCGGCAGTTTGCTAAGCGTACACGAGGCAAGTTCAACATGCCGGATATGACGGAGGCAATCTAGGGTCGAGGTTAGGCCCAAAGCGAGAGTTATTAAAAAAGAAGCAGAATTACACGTAAATGTGAGTCCAAAATACACAAGTATACAGCGGGTATGGCCAGAGGGGCCAGCCGAATGTTGTTGTTTGAACTCGTCGTTTTTCTGAAACTCTGATAAGTAATCATCAGGTCCTTCTGCAAATGGAAAGTTCCTTCAAGTATGATGGAGAGGGCATAGACGTGCTTGATGGCGACGAGGATGGCATGGAAAGAAAACTTTCTGAAGAGGGGCTCGGAAACGATCCCCCATAAAATTTCAATTGGAAATTCTGCCCGTAATGTTGCCCTTGTGGACCGGCAGTTTACGAGGCTAACTACTATCAGGCGATTATTTCCTGTCTCAAAGGTTTCTTAGGAGATATCCCATATCATGGCTTGGCGTCGAAGGCTCTGAGAGAGATGATTCCCAACAGACTGGAATGAGATGCTTAGTATTTGCCGAGTCTGACGTTCGCGACTGCCAACTAAGGTGGGGTGAGAGCTGCGAGGCAAGCACGGCTGTCTCCACTGATGGTCTCCGTGTATCCTTTTCTGTAAGTCATCCGTGGCGACTTTCTTCTACGTTACCGCATGCGCCAAGGGGTGATGAAGAGCGAGTTAACTGCGTATTTGATGTTCCACTTCACCGACATGATATCAAGGTACCAGCTTTCAAAGCATTTGCTTTCCGATGTCGTCGGTCTATGTAATTCCCTGGTTATCGGATATGTATTGGCCGTCTACGCTCGATCAGAAACAGTTGCCGCGTAGAGACTGAACCTGAGGCCTGATGCCTGCAGCCCGGGGTAGAACCGGCATGATGCACTGGCACCTTACATACCAATCCGACCGAACCAGGAAGTCCTAGGCTGCAAAATATATAGTATCAGTCTCAGTCGAGCACGGGGGCTTTTCGGACATGATACATATATTGATACATGACTAATTGACTCCTTCGATACCAATATCCTTTAATATCAATCCAGTGAACCAAAATCAGTATCAGATACCCATTAGTATTTTGTTTCGCTTGTCGTCGCCATGCCCACGTGAGAGACATTCACACTAAGGGGGAAAACTATCGGCTGCCCCCTCGTTGGCCCAGTCCAGGATCTTCTCAAAGTTTTTGCACCGATGGATCGTGTTGGTATCTGCGACGGGTAGGTTTCCAAACCCGCGCACCCAGTAGTACATCACCATGTTCAGGTCAGGGTAACACATCAACGCTTGACGAATCAGTTCGACGCATGTGTCTGTATTTCCAAACGAAACAAAAATCCATCACCAAGTGCAGTACGGATGTATATTTACTTACCCAGCTGGTTCACGAGTGTTTCGTTCTTGATCTGAAAGGTTGGGTCGAAAGACGTGTAGTATTCTCGATAGGTGGCTTTGCGGAGCATATCCTGCACTCTGAATTGAGCGCATATCCAAATTCGAGGATAGGAAGAGTCATACCAGACACCCTAGATGGTGAGTAACTTCCAGCGATACAAGGTACCCCCCGCCTTCTTCCTCGGGGAATTTTACAGTCGTCGGGGAGACCTCTATACCCATCTTTTGTACCTGCTCTTCGGTTACGCGGATCGGCTTGACTAGATCACGACCGCAATGCTCCGTCAACGCAAGGGCGTAAATACACGAAAGTGGTTGCTCACCGTCCGTAGATATACGACGCCAAGCAGCGTCAATGTCAGGGGTGGGGTTCCCTGACTCGTTGCCTCGCCATGGAGTTATAGTGTACAGTCTGCCTTTGTACTTGACGCGTTCGATGTACTCGACAGCTTCGCTGGCTGGGGCTGGAATAATCATACTATGAGAACAGACACCCTGGTAAACGCGCGATAATGCAAGCGCTGGACTCACAATATTTCTCGACAAAAGTGCATTTCCGCACGCTGGTGGAAGTGACCCAGAGTGCGAAGAATACAACCGACAGAAGAAGAAGAACACCACGAGTGACCCACTCCCAGCGGCGAAGGGCC
This sequence comes from Fistulinella prunicolor, assembly GCA_038089875.1. Classification (NCBI taxonomy): domain Eukaryota; kingdom Fungi; phylum Basidiomycota; class Agaricomycetes; order Boletales; family Boletaceae; genus Fistulinella; species Fistulinella prunicolor. Next base: position 13,398 of record JBBPLP010000268.1, read on the forward strand.
TTAGGCGCTTGCTCCAGTCGCTCTTCAACTGGTTCTGCGGAAACTGGGGAGATTGGCTCGTCTACGTCGTATTGACGGACTGGAAAGTATTTCGCATAGTTGGGGGGCATGGTACAATGGGTGCTTCAGCTCGACTGGGTTCACCTAACAAAAGGTGAGACTTTGTCGAAATCTCATCTAGATTGAACGATTAAGGAATCAAGCTCATCTAATTCAGTCGATTGGCCGCCCATATCCAAACATGGCCTGGCTGCCGCTGGAAGGATCAAAGTGTCTCAATACAAAGTAGTATACGTGGAAAAGTTGGCCCACGGGCTTATCGGTCAGGTTATTAGCCAAGACACCGTTCATGACATGATGACGCAATTAGATCGAATATTCGCTCCTCGTCGGTGTCGACATCATCAACGAGACAAAAGCACTTGTAAAGGTGCGTTGAATCTTCGGCTCTGCCAGACATATTAGCACTAATTTTCGTGTTGGTTCAACTTGTAGGTACATATGAGGAATGTAACTGTTGGAACTCTAGACTTATAATCACGTATACTCAGCTTTTGTGCCGCCCATCGTCCACTTGAACTGCTCTCTCGCCGCGTTCCCAGCCTTGACGGGCCCTGTTCGTTTGTGAAATGGAACGCTAACGTCACTTGATCGTATCAATGGCGATTTTTTGCACCGCCGACGAATCATGTTGGAGTCTGCAAAGGGTTTAGCAACTCGTATGCAAATATATTAGCTCGGTGAAAGAGCGGTAGACGACATTCCTTTTAATGGCGTGGACTTCTCCACGTTGCGCGGTGACTCCGGGTATCTCCCATATATGTGGGCTCATCTAGGTCTTGTAGTCAGAGGCTCCCGGTAATAGGAGACCAACACATTCCTGATCTCGCCGTTCATGCCCGTTTCGTGCGAAAGGTTGTAACTAAATTGTACCTATTGTGAGGTCTATTTACAATCAAGGGTCCTATACGCCGACACCGCGGTGATTCAGGAGTCACCAAGGTTGCTACTATCGCCCGAGCGCAGAGTCTATGAGGCTCTACGCGTTTCTGATGACTCTAGCTTGACCACCCATACGAGAGACTTCTCTACTAACATTAGTTACTGCGCTGTTTTCTATCGAGTCTGCAAAGACAACAACCCGGAGACCTAATATCAACAAAATCGCAACTAACTTAACGTTGGTCAAGACCTGATACCTAGTATTCAACAATGGACGTGGTTATTCGAGCGTTGTAGGTAGCTTAGATAACACAGGACTTTCCGCCAACTCCGTTGCATCCCCAAACTTGACGACGTGGCTCTTGAGCACATGCGCATTGTGTTCGGCTGACCATTCAAGAAGGCGTTCATAGTCGACGCACTGATGCGTCGCGCTGAGGTTTGGATGCAAATGGGGCTGGTCCTGACCTGGAACCCACTCGTAGTTGTATGTGACCATAGTCAGGTCAACCGTGCACATGAGCTTTTGCCGAATAATCTCGACACAGTGACCTAAATCAAGCATCGCTTGGTCATTTGTCAAGATTTTCATAGCAGCTAAAATACTGACCAAGGTGAGCCTGAAGTACTGCATTAAACGACGGGTCGAATGGCGCATAATAGTCTTTCCGGAGATATTTTCTCAGTAAATCCTGGCATGCCGGTGTAGTAGACAAAATCAGAACATGAAAAACGTTTAAACATAAGGTTCCCTACCAGACAATGGACATGATGATATCCATCGATTTGAGACATGTATCCCCCGCCGTCCTGGGGCTGGTATTTGACTGCTGCGGTGTTGCTGTCATTCCCGCCAACCATCACGTATTGCTCGTGGGTCAAACGTGTTGCCTTCACTGCGGGAACAGTCAAACACGACGTTTACAACTCGAGTTGGATTGATGTTACCGTCTATGCTGACCTTCATCCAAGCGGCGTCGATGGCGGGACTCGGGTAGCCACGGAAAATGGAAATGGAGTCCAAGTTTCCGTCGAACCGTTTCTCGACGTATTGTACCGCTTCGTTCACCGGTGCTGGATAGATAAGATTAGTCGTTACATCTGATGGATAGAACAGAACCCGACCTACAGTAAGTAAGAAGAGGGTCAAGAGGGCAGGTGGCTCGGATGGAGATAATCCACAAGGAGAAGAACGTGGAAGCAACAAACAGGAGGGCAGCATGAACAAGGAGAGCACTCATTCCATGAAATTTTACTGATAGTGACCCCAGACCTGTAACGTTTTCCTTTTTCTTCTCCGTGTTCGTCAAAAGTGCTTCGAGACTGCTGTCACAATTCACGCCATCGTCCGCACGACTGGGGGGGTAGCCTGTCATGGTGAGTCTCGTGATGTAGTAGAGCTTGCAGGCAGAGGATTCAAAGACTGAGAACAACAGAACAATCAGATCACAAAAATAAATTACAGCCCGTGTTCATGCATGCAATTAACTCCAGGAGTGTTCCCCGCCAAAAGGGGAATGATCATATCATGAAACCTACGGCAATCCGAATCACCGCCAGAGGCGATATATCAGCGCAGAACCCCGCAGGAACAGCCTGACTCAGGGAAGAGCAAGAACATTTCAAATTCTGATGTTGCCGACTATGATAATTATTTGCAGCAAGCTCCATGTCCAAAATCGGTCAGCAGAGCGAATATAAAGGTAATCAGCTATAAAGTGCAAAGGCCAGCTCACTCACGTCGTCGACGCAACGAGATACCAAACATGCAGTTCAAACCATTCGTCTTCTACCTCACTGCTTTCTTGCCGCTCTTCATCGCAAGCTCGGTGCAAGCGGGTCCTGTCGGTCTTGCTCAACGTGGCCTCGCACTGGGTATGGATAAAAACTTCGCTTCAAACTCTTGCTGACCTCTGAAAAGGTAACGAAGTGACAGGCGAAGACTCTAATCTTTACGATAGAAGAGGCTTGGGTCAGTATGAATCTAGCAAGCACCTTAAATTATTACTGAATTCTGAGAAGCCGAGGTGACGGGCGAAGACTCTAATCTCTACGACAAAAGAAGCTTGGGTCAGTATGAATCTAACGAGTACCTCAGAGTCTTGTTGACCAATGAGAAAGCTGAGGTGACCGGGGAAGATTCCAACCTCTATGACAAGAAAGGCTTGGGTCAGTATGGTGCTAATAAGCACCCAGAAATCTCGCTGACCTCTTGAAAAAGCCGAGGTGACTGGGGAAGATTCCAACCTTTATGACAAGAAAGACTTGGGTCAGTATGACTCTAACAAGTACCTCAGAATCTTGCTAACCTCCGAGAAAGCCGAGGTAACCGGGGAAGATTCCAACCTCTATGACAAGAAAAGCTTGGGTCGGTATGATTCTACCGAGTACCTCAGAATCTTGCTAACCTCTGAAAAAGCCGAGGTGACCGGGGAAGATTCTAATCTCTACGACAAGAAAGGCTTGGGTCAGTATGATTTCAAAGAGTAACCTAGAATCTTGCTAACCTCTGAGAAAAGCCGAGGTGACCGGGGAAGATTCCAACCTTTATGACAAGAAAGACTTGGGTCAGTATGACTCTAACGAGTACCTCAGAATCTTGCTAACCCCCGAGAAAGCCGAGGTAACCGGGGAAGATTCCAACCTCTATGACAAGAAAAGCTTGGGTCGGTATGATTCCACCGAGTACCTCATAATCTTGCTAACCTCTGAAAAGCCGAGGTGACCGGGGAAGATTCTAATCTCTACGACAAGAAAGGCTTGGGTCAGTATGATTCCACCGAGTGCCTCAGAATCTTGCTAACCTCTGAAAAGCCGAGGTGACCGGGGAGGATTCTAATCTCTACGACAAGAAAGGCTTGGGTCAGTATGATTTCAAAAAGTAACCTGGAATCTTGCTAACCTCTGAGAAAAGCCGAGGTGACCGGGGAAGATTCTAACCTCTACGACAAGAGGGACTTGGGTCAGTATGACTCCAACAAGTACCTCAGATTCTTACTGACCTCTGAGGAAGCCGGCGAGGAGACAGGGGAAGACGTTAACATTCGCTACGTCAACGTAGAAGAATCTAACTGACCTTCTTTTTGTGATAAATGGTCGCCAGAGCCTCGTTTTCTTCTGTCTAGTCGCTGTCAAACATCGCAAATAGTAGTGTCGAATGAAGAGCCTTGCCAGAAATATGTACAGTTTCAAGTAGTGTCCGTGTTAAATTCTGATGTGCTTGGCCTTGTTTGTCCCCTTTGAGTTCATCAATTGGTCGCCATCACCACACTGCCACAGTACTCCAAGCAACACCAGGGCATATCAAAGTAAACATATTGTTTCAAAGTATGAGAGCCCAAAAAACTACAGTTGCATCGCATCCTCCTTCTCATACCCAGGATTCTTTTGTAGGATTACGAATCCTTCCAGAACATGTCCATATGGGATATACTCTTCCGTCGCCAGCTCCGCTCTCTCGGTCGTGCCCAATCGCACAGGCGTCTGGTGTGTTTGGAATCCAGAGATCGTCCGAGGTTTGCCAGCTTGTCCGACCACATCAACCGCCTGGTCGATGCCTTGAGTACCATGACATGCGAACTTGAGAATAGTTAACTTACCTGGCCCACACGAACCGTGACAGGAAGGTTCTCGAGGTTTTCGTTAAGGGTGATCAAGAACCGCGGATACATGGCGGTCACGAGATAGTACAACATCCAATGGTACCTGTCGAGCACGACTATTGTGCATTCAAACTTGGGTTTGAGTTCGTTGAAGAATGCAAACATGTGACACTTACAAGCTTTGGCGTCCGTGAACGCCGTGATCGTCGCCAGTAGACCAGCGATAGCCGGCCGACTCATGATGTTACGGTCAGAGAAAAAGGGATTTAGCCCTATCGTACCCTTGCCCATGTGTACCAACCCTTGTGCAATGCGCACGATGAACAAACAATCGGGCTCCTTGTAATAGTATCCAGCAAGTTGCCGGAGCATTTGTGCAAGACGGGCATTGTTGGTGCCTGCACCAACGAGACCCATTGCAAAGATAGCGTTGAGCGCCACTTGAAGGTCGGTATCGTGACTATATTTGGAGAGCGTGTCGAGCACAGGTAGTTGGGGATTTGAAGCGCTGATCAGGCCGAGAGCGAGAGGAACAGATTTACGGATAATGGGATCGCCATAGTGCATCTGTCATCACCATAAGCAAGTAAAATGATTCGAATGATTCAAAGTTTACCAGGTGGTTGAACTGCCGCATTGACATTTCTGAACCGATCTCTTCGCCCATTGCAATTATGGAGATGCCAAGCACGGCAAATGACAGAAATGTATCGTCTGGCTTTTGTTCTTCTTCCTTCTTTTCGTCCTTCTTCTCTTCTTTCTTTTCTTCCTTCGCTGTTTCTTCCCTCTCCTTCACGGCTTCCAAGTGTTCGCCACATAAATGGAGGAGTCTCTGTACTCGTAAAACGTTCCCCGTGGCCGCGAACGAACAGACCTCTACAAGAATTTGAGCCTGTCTTGAGATAGGGTGCTCAATAGCTTTCAAGGTTTCGAGTGTTGCATCCGACGCATCCTGAAGCCCTGAGCGTTTCGGGTCACATGATATCTACTTAAATGGAAATAGACGTACTCACCGACGTAAAGAAGGGCAAGCCCTAGAGCCAAGAACCGTCCCCACTTGTCTCCAAGTGATTTTTCGTCTCTCTCCATCAGAGTTTGGAGAATAGTGCTGGTAATTTCGCCATTGCCACTTCCAACGAACACGAAACCAAGTGAAAGAGCGCTCAGCGCAGCGATCTCGATTGAACTAGATTCATCCGCTACCGCAGGCAGGAGCAGAGCAAGTATGTCTTCACGGTGCGAACCAGCGTATGCAAACCCAAGGCCAACGATAGAGGCGGCTTTCAGGGGTAACGACGGGTTTGTTGTATAGTCCCCGAGAAGGGCTAGGGCGGCGTCGGCTTCCGTACGGACACCAGTGTTCAAGAGACCTGTAGCGAGGAGGGCTCCAGCCTTGATGTGCTCTTCCGCTGAGTATGTGTACTTGTCCACGTGACTAAGGCCGATATCCGTGTCCCAAAGCAAGCTCAATCCTAAACTGGCCGCAGCGCTCATCATACCTATGATATGTTAGCAGTGACCATGCCGTAGAATACGTGACTGACCATGATCCTTGTTCTTGTACACCCAACTGTTGCCCTCTTCCGCTTCCACCATGAGCTTATCGTTCCCAAAACCAGCATTAACGAAAGCGTTGACAAATGTACCCGCCAAATTTCCGCGGGCGGAATCGACGTTGGCAGCCAAACCTCCCCCTGTTGGCAGAGTGATTCGCTTTTGACAGTGAAGGCTCGAGGAGATGTACTTACGTGTGTTCTCCAAGTGGCTTTTGTATACATCTTCCAAGCTCTTGGGTTCCGCAACACCCACTTCTTTGCCAAACTCTCTAAAGAATCTACTTAGGTGTGTGTTGCTGAGGCATTCCACGACATCCTCGGGAAGTTCTGTTTCTGCGTCGGCGTCTTCGGATGCCAGGGGTTGTAGCCACTCCAATGGAATTTGGGCACGAGAAAGGAGGAGAGCGAGCTGGCGTCTCATTGTCCTGGACTTTCAGTTCAGCAAATGACAAAAAGAAGCACACAAGGACGGGAACTGACGGATTCCCTGATGCATTGAAGTCTTGCCGAATCAACTCCGCATCATTCAGACGAACTGCCACACTAAGAGCCTCAGGGAACTTGGAAAATTGAAGATAGACACTATGAATAGCCCGTAGGAATGCGACATCATCAGGAGGTGGTAGAAGAGTTACGCATCTGAAAAGGTCTTGAGATATTACGGAAACCCAATATTTATTGTACTGACCGGTCCATATAGGTGCAAACGCGTCCAAACGTGTTGATGTCAACCAACCCTGCTATTCGATCCACCATTTCAAGCTCCACAAAGAGGTCCACAGCGTCAGGCTCTGCATTATGACTGAGGAAGAACTTTGCACATTCCATCGCAAGTGTGCGTAAATCATCGATAGTTCCAGGAATTTTGATAGGCTCAGGTTTCGCAGTCGCATCTGCATTTGCATTAGGAGGGGGCGAAACTGAGTCTTCACCCTCTTGTCGGATTGTGTATTCCTCTCCGAGCTCTGCTGCTAAATGACGGACGTACTCGTGACCCCATGAACCTGGCTCCGGCATCGTCGATGATGGTGGGAGGAGAGAGACCGAGAGTAGTCGATATCGGAGGGTCCCTCGTGGCTGGGTATCTGAGTACGTCATGGCAAGCACTGATAAGATGTCCGCGAAAAGGCTCTACAGAACAGTCAGACGTGTAGTGTGTATCTCATGGAAATACTTGCCTTGTCCTCCGACGGATTCCACGTGTCGAAAAGCTTCTGGAGCTCGGGGTAATGAGGGTGGAGGAACTTAAGGGGCTTAGGAACCGATGTCATGGAAGATGTCGACGTTCTGATGAGTACACGCAGAGTCTCGAGAGCAGGTCTATACAGCTCAGTGTTGGGCTCCTGATCAAGACATATGTGCAAGCGCAGACTCCGGAATAGTGGCGACATACCTTCAACCGCTCGATTAGCATCTCAAGTTCAGCCTTGAGCTGAGCATCTTCTTCTGACTATAATGCACACTATCAGTACTTTTTATGTTGATCACGCTCGTTTAACGCACCAGTTCCTCCTCCTCTTCCTTCTTGTCTCCATTGGCCTTAGGCGCACCAGCTTTCTTCTCCGCGGCTTTCTTCTCTTCCTCTTCCTTCTTCTTCTTGGGGTCTTCAGAGGGGACTGTTATTTCCGCAGCGGGGCGTTGCGCCATGTTGGAAGTCAGAAAGGTGTATATCGGATGATTGCTTAGGAATAGATGAGGACGCGCGTCGCATACGTTGACCAAAAAGGGTTGTTTGGCAAAGCCTTCCGTTCCAAACAACGTCTGGAAGTACACAGACCGGATATCTCAGCGTCAACATCAACCAAGATGGCGGTACGTTTATTTAACATTAACATGAATCCATTTTGATTATGCTTCATCTACAGCGGAAAAAAGGTAGACGTGGGCGAGGAAAGTCTGATCGCGGCGCAGCTCGGCCAACTGAGGAGGACGATGATCGAGGCATGCTCGAACAGGCAGACATGCACAACGAGCGATTTACAACGTACTACCAGGCTCAAAAAATTATATCGGAAGACGAATGGGAAACATTCATGGATTCATTGCGCCATCCACTCCCTACCACATTCCGGATAGCCGGAAGCAGACAGTATGAATTGTCACCACTCACAGAGGAGGACCTTGTGCTCACGGTGATTCAAGTATAGCCCAGACACTCGGGAATACGATCAAGGATGTATATGTTCCCATACTGCACAACGTCGTCTTTGAAGGTGAGGTTATCCCTCCTCCCACTCAAATCCCATGGTGAGCGTCTATCGTATATAATAGCCCTTGCATTACATGGTATGCAGGTATCCTGATGGGCTTGCATGGCAATTCAATATCTCCAAAAAGATTTTGAGAAAGTCGCCCGAGTTCAAGAAGTTCCATTCTTTCTTGGTGCATGAAACCGAAGTGGTTAGTTTATCTCCTGATGAGCTTGACAAACAACTTATACATAGGATAGGGAAATATATCCCGGCAAGAAGCCGTAAGCATGTTGCCTCCGCTGTTACTCGACGTCCAACCGCATCACAAGGTCAGTGCAAGGATGACTCATGGACAGGCTTTCTCATTATGTATAGGTCATCGATATGTGCGCAGCACCGGGATCCAAGGTAATTAATCAGCCGCCCCGTCAGTTTCCATACTCATTTTCGACCCAAGACAGCTCAGCTGCTCGAAGCATTACACGCAAACGATACCGCAACCGCAACATCAACACCCCCTGGCCTGCTCATTGCCAACGACAGTGATTCCAGACGATCCCATCTTCTCATCCACCAATCCGCCCGTCTCCCGAGCCCCGCTTTCATGGTCACCAATCTGGACGCGTCGATTTATCCAGTCCTTCGATCGACGACGGTTCTAAAACAACGCTCAGTCAAAAAGACTCCCAGTCAACTCTTATTCGACCGTATCCTCTGCGACGTTCCGTGCAGCGGAGATGGCACATTGAGAAAGAACGTCGGCATCTGGAAGCGCTGGCAGCCCTTGGATGGAAACGGACTGCATGGGTTCGTTCGTTCTGCCAAAGACCCGTGAACACGCTTCACCTCTGACGGCATTCTCCAAGGCTTCAAGTTCGTATCCTCCAACGCGCCATGCGCATGCTTGAGCCGGATGGTCGCATTGTTTATTCCACTTGCTCGTTGAATCCCGTCGAAAACGAAGCCGTCATAGCTGCTGCACTGAATTCTCACCCAGGTGAGGACAACTGGAGTACTCGCGACTCTTTTTTTGGTGACCTTTTGCCTTGCAACAGAGTTCGAATTGGTGGACGTGTCATCTCAGTTGCCCGAATTGACTCGCCGTCCGGGAATCACAAACTGGTCACCGACGGTCGATAGATCGATGGACATGTCTTACCCCTCCTGGACAGCTTACATGGAAACCGTGCCCGAAAACAAACGTGTCGATTCGAAAATGCTCGAGACCCACTGGCCGCCGAGTAACGCCGGCGGACTGAACCTCGACCGCTGGTGCGTGGATGACAGCCCATCGCCTGCGTATGCTGACCGTGACGTCTTTGAATGACCCAGCATACGCATCTACCCGCATCTCCAAGACACGGGCGGATTTTTTGTCGCCGTTTTGGAGCGCAAAGAAAGCCAGAGATCATCGAAGAGCAAACAGGCACCGTGAGGTTTTGACCCATCTGCTCCTGTTGCATGTGCTCATTGACCACTAGGAAACGCGTCGCCGAGGAAACGGACGTGGCCGTTCCAGAAAGCAAAAGGCTCAGGCTGGAGACCGACATCCCAAGCGAGCTCGACAATGTGCCAAGTGCGAGTACGTTGTCTCCTGAGCCTACCACCGCCGTGGAAGACGACGCCGCGATCGTCGAGGACGAACCAACGGCCGGGCGATCTACCGCCCCAACCACTACCCCCATGAGAAAACCCAAAGTGGCCGACCCGTCTTTCAAAGAAATGCCGTATACCTTTTTATCGCCCGACGACCCCGCGCTCGTGACCTGCATGTAAACCCATCTCCCCTGCCGTCCCCCTCCCTTGCACGACCTCGCGCTGACGAAACCCCCACCCCCGACAGGCAACAGCTCCATCTCACGTCCGACTTCCCCGCCACCAACGTGCTCGTGCGCAACCCCGAAGGCGACGCCGTCCGCTCGTTTTACCTCACCAACGACCTCGTCAAGGCCGTCCTCGCGCACAACGACTACACCCGCATGCGTCTCATGACGAGCGGCACCAAGGTCATCACGAAGCAGGACGCTGGCCGGGGCATGGGCGCCCACTTTCGCATCCTCGGCGAGGGGCTGCCGGTCGTGTTGCCATACGTCGACCCCACGATGATCATGACGGCCGATTTTACGACGTTGAAGGTGCTCTTGCAGACGTATTACCCGCTCTGTGCGTCTTTCCAGGAGCCGTTCAAATCGGCGATCGAGGCACGAGGTGAGCAATTCGTGATGGTCGTGTCTGCGTGCGTGCCAAGGGAAGCACTGAACAACTCCCCTACTCCCCCAAGATTCCGGCAGTCACGTCGTACGCTTTCCTGCCTCACAGTCCGCAGATACGACGTAAGTCAGTTCATGTCGCCGACTCTGATGGTGCCTCACGAGCGTGCCAACGTACACACTTTTTAACAGCCTCCAGCGTGATCTCATGTTGCCACTCTGGAAGTCCAACGTTTCTGTTACCCTCATGATCGACAAAAAAGCAAAAAGGTTCGTCTCGTCACGTGTCCGCCTGTCTACGCACCACTCACCCAGTTATCATACAGTGCGCTCAGTCTACGCCTCTTTGGCGAAGACGTGACTGTCGCTGCTCGCGAAGCGGGGAAAAAGAAGAGGCTCGCAGCCTCCTTAACCTCGTCGGCAGTAAATCAACCGAACGAACCCGAACTGGATCCCGGACACAACATCAACGAGAGCGATGGCGACGAAGACGATAACATGAATGCAGAGGAGGATGAACAATAGCAGATGGATGTGTATGTACGTACTAGAAAGCGACTACATGTATGTAGGAAGAGTGCGAAAGCGAAAGCGACATGCTCGATGCGTAAAAAAAGCGACACGTTCACAGCGAGGTTAACATCGACTGTACCCAAGCATTGCTCTCTATGCGTGGTCGGAATGCCTCGACACATCGGCGTAGCTCCTCAAGCTGGGCATCCGCGGAGATGTCCTCCATGACAACGTCCTCACCATCCCCCGAGCCCGACTCGGCCCAATTTCGGAGAAGTTCTTCAACGATCTGGATGCCTTCCTCCATCACATCGTCTGGGTGTTGGGGTTCGGGATGTTGGCCCACCGCAAAGTCCTCGAGCTCGTCCGCCTTGCGCTTCGCCAGCTGTAGCGCACATGGCATGTGACGATATATTCCATGGATTTCAGCAAAAACGCACCTTGACAACGTTTTCGGGAAAGTTTGCCAGCTGAGCGACGTGGATGCCAAAGCTCTGATCCGAGACGCCTGTCATCCCTAGTCAGCACGCACGCACAGCACCAGGCAGGACAATGACACACCAGGCTCAACCTTGTACAAGAGCGTGATATCCCGTTCTTGCGACCCTTGTTCTTGTCCAACGTGTGCGACGACATGCAAATTCTTCACGTGTGACATCTCTTGGTCGAGGGCCGTGAGCTCGTGGAAGTGTGTTGCGAAGAGACAGAAAGCCCGGATGTTTGAAGCGATGTGTCTATCAAGGAATAAGGGTCATGTGGGAACAAAGGTTGGAATAAGAACAACGTACTCAGAAATTGCCCATGCAAGCCCAAACCCATCGTAGGTTGAGGTTCCTTTGATTCGGCCATCAGCGCTCTGGAGCATCCGCCATAAATGCAGCACTTACCTCTTCCAAGCTCATCGATAATGATTAACGAATCCTTCGTCGCCGACTGCAATGCGTCAGTCCTCAGCAAACGGCAGGCAAAGAGGATAGCTCACTCTAAGAATTGACGCGGTTTCGAGCATTTCAGCCATAAACGTTGACACGCCTTTGAGCTGCGAGTCACCCGCGCCCACACGGCACAGAATAGAATCAAATATAGGGAGAGTGGCCGACGAACAAGGCACGAAGCACCCGGTCTGTGCCATAAGAGCTATCACACCGACCTGGGAACCTCTTAGTTCGCCTAAGCGCAGTATCTCGAAAGATTATTATCACCTGTCGGATGTATGTGCTCTTTCCACCCATATTAGGTCCCGCTATAAGGGGGTCAGTCGCACCCATGAACAGAAGGGCGAGCCATACTGATAATCTGAAACTCCCCCTCCCCTTTGACCATTTCAACGTCATTAGGGATGAAACTAATCTCGTCTTGAACTTCCAAACAAGGATGTCGTGCATCTTTCAGCACGAGGCTGCTCTCGCCTGGTGTCGCGGTCCATCTCAGTTACCGGCCAACTAATGATCAACAGCTCACCTTTTTCAGAGACTTGAGGTTTGACGTAAGGTTCCGGGGCATTAACCGAAACATGTGCGAAGCTATGAACATTCAAATGTTAGAGGAGGTCTAATGAGAGCATTAAGATCGGACCTAATTATGACGTCCAAATGGGCCAGAACATGATCCAACTTCTCCAGAACAGGAGTATATGTTGCTATACATATACGACCTGTTTGTCAATCGGCTGTTTATGACGCAAAAGACACTCACAGGCAATATTGACAACCTCTTTCACGAGCCCCGATTGAGTACGCTGATACTCTTCATTCGTCTCCTGATACTCTGTCGCGAGGCTCTTCAAAGTCTTGGTCGTAAAGTACACGCCAGATTTGACCGTTCCAAGCTCGATGTATTTCTTGTTCTTGGTGATTGTTTTTGCATCCTAGGTCGCCAAGTAACAGTATGGCATCAGCGTCATCTTAAATGAGCAACGAAGGTGAACATACATTCTTCGTTAGCCTGAAGCAATAGCCATACGTCGTAGAGTTTTCCAAGTGGAGTTTCTTGTCAAGTTCAAACCCGAGATCCTTACCGGCGGCTCGATGCTCCGCGTCCAATCCATCCCTGGCCTAACAAACAGTTCGCAAGATTCAACCCACCAATTAGCTTTTTGGTTCTGCGTCTGAGCACTAAACTCCCAAACCACCCACCTCCATAAGTTTGGCAGCTAACCTCTGCAAACCCTCATCGTATTCTGGTTTGATGGTGTATGTGTGTGTGTTGAGCGAGGCGAGATCAAGGGTAGTTTCCACCATATCAGAATATTTCGAGAGATTATCGGAGAGATTCTATCAGGCGGGAATGAAAATCAGCACATGCACCAACCTGCACAGGAGTAAGAAATGAAGAGACGTACTCTGAAGGGCTGTAGGTATATCTCTTCCACAAGTTTCTCGTGGGCCTGATGTTCGTATTGGATAGCCCCGAGGGTCTCAATGAAACCTGGCATCTATTTGCGGTCATTGTTCGGGATGGAGGAACGAATATGTTATGGTGAACGTTACCTTCAACACCACTTGATATACGCGAACGACGTCCTCGAGGGAAGCGATGCCTTTCTTGAATCGTTTGCTTAGCCGATGAAGATCCGGCATTAGTTTGAGATAATCGTCCTGCATTATTTCGAAGCGATAAGATTGCACGCCCGGAACAGGGTACCGATTGAATCCATTACCTGTAGGGCCCGTCTCGTCGAGGAATCTTCTACAAAAGCTTCTACTAGATCCTGTCGTTTCCCTAGAGAGAAACAGACTTGCATCAATATACAAAATACACCGGGTTAGGTAAACTATGACTCACGAATTTCGTGTAAATTGATTAGAGGTTGCTTCAACCAAGTCGCAAGCAGTCTGGTTCCTTGCGCAGTCTTACATTTATTCAAAAGGCCCAAGAGCGTAGATGACTTGTTGAGGCTCCCCTGCGGACACATGAATTCACAATGAAAGAAGACTGTAGCATTTGAAGACTGACCCCTCCTTCGGAGTCGATCAATGCTAGTGCTCTCACAGAGCTGGCATCCAGACGCATGTACCGAGCGAGATCATGCGTTCTGAGCTTGTATGCCCCATGATTTGCGGGATCTGAAAGAAGGGAAAGATATATGACGAGGGCGGCCAGTGCACCTGGTGCAGGAACAGCTATATATAAATGGAAACATCAGCATGAAGACCACATAAGAGAGGGAGGAACATACCGGCAGCGCCTGGTGCGTCCTCCGTTTCTTCGGATCCGGTTAGCTTTTTAACGTCGTCCAAGATGTTTTTTGGGGTAAACTCGTCTGCCAAAGTTTGAGTTGGAAGAGGCAAGGATGGAATAAGTACGTACTGGCTTTTCGTTCTGTGACAACGACGCTGCACCGTTCGAGGACTGCTTTGAGCTTGTTAAGGTCGAAATCACGGTCGGTGGTGCCAGATGCAGTGCCTGCAGGTATGATGGCCTCTTTCACGGAAAGTTGGATGACCAAAGACTGTACAACGAGTTAGATTGAGTCGTGCCATATACAAAGCCCTACGCGTACTTCTGTGTTCGAGAAGAGGTCGTTGTCTATGAACTCGGCGACGCCAATGTCACGAACGCTCGTGTCTGCGTAGGCGATGCTGACGTTCTTTGTTTTGGCCTTCTCACCGCTAGCCGCACTGGCGATTTTAATGGCCACGACGATAGGTGCAGAGAGGACGTCAGAGTTTGCAAAGAGAAGGTCCTCGACTGCTTGGAGATTTCCTGGGGACGCCTGCAGGACGCGTCAGAACGCGTGCAGGGAACGTCGCATGGTCCTACCTCTTTTTGCAACACGAATTTCGTGGCCTTTCGCCCCTGGCCAGGTGCTGGGGCCCAGATCTCGACTCTGAGTTGCTTGACGGTCAGTGCCTCGCGCAAGAACGTGTTTCCGAGGGTGTGGTTGAGCGTGACGCTTGGTAGACCGGCCGTCTTGCCGCCTGCACCGAGATACTTGAGGACAGTGTTTGTGTGGAAGACGTGTGTCGCGACGTAGAGCGCGTCTGGGCCGTGCACGGAGTAGAAGTCGTTGCGGTCGAAGAGACGGACGAGGCCATCGTCAACGGGGGACTTCTTTGGGAGACGAGAGAAGAAGGCGACGAAGCCTGGGTCGGATGTATGCGCGAGGTCGTGTTCCTCGTCTTTCTCTTTCCCGTACATGAGCGCCATGTCGTGTGCGTGTGACAAGCGTGACAGTTCTTCTCTGCCATGGTCGAATTGTTGGATGCGCCGGTCGGTCTCGCCGCCGTCCGCATACACGGCGCCAACAACACAACCCGCGCCTTCCTCGACTGGCTCATCGCCCCCCACATCGCCGCCGTCCCCAACTCCACCTTCAGGAACGTCCTCGACACCACCACCGCCATATCCCGCTCGCTGACAGCTACCGGCCTCTTCCGTGCACACGCCGTCCGCATACAACCAGCCGAGAACGGTTCCGACGCCCAAGTCGACCTCGTCTACAATGTCCACGAGCGCGGCAGGTTCTTCATAAAGACCTCCACAGAGCTCGGCGACGGCGAGGGCAGTGCGGCAAGTCTTTTCTCTTCGCTCGCTCTCCGCGCACTCAACCTGTGCTAGTCGCTCGAGGGCCGTCTTATAAACGTCTTTGGCCATGCAGACGTCCTCTCCCTCCATGCTTCCCTCGGAACCAAAACGAAACGCGCGTTCGACGCGTCCCTGTCCTTCCCCGTCACCCCCGCCATGTCCTCTCACGCCTTTCTCAGCCTCGTCGGCACAGAGCGAGAGCTTGGCGCACATGGGGGTGGCGGCAGGGAGGAACGCATGTCCCTCAGAGCCGGCCTTCGAAAGTCTGCTCTCGGAATCCCGATCCCAGGCAATGAGGTTGCCGCCGAGCTCGCCTGGAGGTGTATCGGCTCTCTCACTGACGATGCTGGTATCAGGTATCCCCGACTCATATCTCTTTCTCCAACTCATGTTCACCCGTCGCCAGCATTCGCAAATCCGCCGGCCCCGCTGCCAAAGCATCTCTGTCCCACACATATACCAGCGACTCCCTCGACGACCCCGTCATGCCCACCTCTGGTTCCTTACTCCGACTCGTCAACGAACTTTCCTTTACCGGAAAACTCGATGAATATGTCTCACCCCCGTCTTCCGACGCGAGTCGGATCCTTGGGGAGGGTAACAACGCGTTTTGGAAGACAGAGGCACACGCCAAGAAAGGATGGTCATTAACAAAAGGACTGGTAAGTCATCTCTGCCGCATGATACCCCAGCCGACTTATTGGTGCGTAGACGCTCTCTCTAACAGGTCGTACGGGTCTCCTCCATCTCCTAGCAGGTGATCCGAGTACCATTCACTACTCGGACAAGTTTCAGCTTGGTGGGCCGCTCAGTGTAAGGGCCTTTGGTCCTGGGGGAATGGGTGGTCGTGATGGGCGTAAGTCGTCTTGCATCGCTCTAATGCTGATGCTAATCTATACGTTCACAGCGACATCCATAGGCGGAGATATCTATTACTCTCTCGGACTATCATTATTAGGTAACATTCCTAGACGTCCCCAATGGCCCGCCAAACTTCATGCATGGGTCAATGCGGGGAGAATACAAGGTATCAACGGATGTGTGTATTCTTTCTTCCGTTTTCCTGTTCATGACGCTCACTCCACGCTCAATCGACATTGCTCGCCGACGACCGAATTCAGTGCCTATTTTCCAATCCATCCACACTGCTGTCACACAGCCTTCCATTAGCGTTGGCTTAGGTCTCATATACCGGTTTGATCCCATCCGCGTCGAAGTCAACCTGGGAGTGCCCCTGGTTGCTGCCAAGGGGGAGGTACTGAAGCGAGGGCCACAGGTAGGAATCGGGTTGGAGTTTTTGTAGCATCCATCATTTGCAACACTGCATACTTCCGGATGCAACTCCGTTTGATTGAGCAAAGTTGAGTATGCACTTACACTCATTACCAATCTGCGCGCGGAGGGTGATGTTTCGTGGTACATCAAGGCACACAAATCTCTCGGAAGTCGATCGGCCTTTCCGTACTGTAAACAGAACTACCTTGACAATGTGGTTTGGAGGTTTGTGATACAGTCATGAGTTAGTGGCGACAGGATTGGATGTCAAGTGAGTTTGTTGAATCCCCTGGCTTGCGGAACCCATGTAAGTCAATCTGCTTTGTGCGCGAAAATGGAAGCGAGTCTAGGTACGTCGTCTAAATTACTCGTGTTGACGCATCCCCTATCACCACCGTCACCACCCTCTCGTCTCCACTAAATACCCCAATAAGATCCTAAACACCCTCGGAATAATTCACAATATCCTTTGTGGCCTATGTTCCCTCGATGCATCGAACACAACCGGATCAGCCGTATAAAGTCCCGTAGGTTTACTGGTTCGCCATCGGTGTGACACGCTTGATCAGTGACTTGGATTGGGATCGTTGCCGCACATTCTCTGACACTTGGTCGAAGCAATTTGGACAATGCCGTGCATTTTTTCGGGGGAGTCATGAAGCTCGTCGAAGATGATCTGGATAGCGGCGACCACGCAGGGAGGAGTAGACTGTGTTGAAAGCAGAGGCGCGTCAATGTCAAGCAGGCGTTGCGAGTTTACTCAATCGAGGTGGCAGCTCGTGAGAAGGATGACTTGAAAGTGGACCCCATTATCGCCAGGCTGCGCAAAGTGAGTGATGTGCTCCGAACATCACCCACTTACGCTCTTAAACTGACACATCGGAAGCCAGTCGCGGCGGAGACGGGCGTGCTTTATCGCGCCGAACGATGGGCGGATTGACAGCGAGGTGTTGTTGGATGCAAGGTGTGCTTGGGCAATGTTTCTAACGTATGTGTCAATGTGTTGTTGATCTCTCCGACGCTGGTAAACTTGGTGACATCCACCATCACTGGTAGTCGGGGTGAACACGAATGGTACTCCGCATCAGCCTTCGGTGGAAGATATGGGAAGATGAATGAGTGAGTCGCCCGAAATTTTCAGTGAGTTGCCTTTCCCGTTAGCCTCGAGGATGAGCGTCGCCCTGGTGCTCCTCGAGTGCCAACTCGACCACTCCGTAGTTCGCCACCTCGGGGTCACATTTTGCCATCGTTATCCACCCATCGAGGCGTCTCTATTGCGGAAAGGGGAAGTGCCGTAAGATGCTTTATGGATGTGGGAACTTATCAGGAACTGATGGCATACCAATTTGAAGGCAG
>JBBPLP010000269.1:0-31510 GCA_038089875.1 Fistulinella prunicolor
AGTATACATAACTGATATCATTCTCGAGTTCTTCCAGAGCCTCTGGGTTGTCATCAATTAGGAGACGCAGGGATTTGCGCACAGTGGTAAATGGCAGCTTATTTGGCGGAGTTGTTGATGCTGGAAGTGGGTTTTGTAAGAGAATAGAGAGGGGAGGTGCGGATAAGGAAAGTAAAAGGGGTAAGAGATGATATCCATAAGCCTTTGGAAGGAAAAAAAATATTCAGCAACAGAAAATGGAGCCAAGCACCAGTTGACCCTTGCCTGGAGAAATTCCTTCTTCACATTCTCCAATAGGCGGGTCTTGATACCACCTGTAGTTATACTGGCAAGACAAAGGAGTCTTACAACAATTTGCATATCCGCCCCCTGAGCAATCATTTCCTCGATAGTGTTGATCTGCGCTGTGGTCTCGTACGAGGCAAGAAGATCTTTGAGGGCGGAAGGGGCTCGAGATTCAGCAATACACTACCTGAAGGCAAACCACCTACTTTGTTGGATCTCCAGAGACTTGTTAAATAGTTCTGTGCGCGTTTGCGGTACCAGCATCTCCGACAAACCCGTATCTGACATCCGATGTCAAGGGCGGCGATGGCGACATAAAGCGTAAAATCACCCACGTAGCCTCAAAGCTTCATGTTCCGTTTTCAATCCACCTAATTTTCCAACAAAGTCACGAAGCTGCGCCACTGTCTTGGCCTGTAAGCGAGCCTGTGTAGTGCATGAGAGAATATTCATAATCTCGAAAGTGGCCTCCTCACTTTGTAATCTTCATCAATCCGGTGCGCGACACGATTCAGTCGTTTGCCAACAGAGGAGAAATTCAAGTCTCGCAATTCTGCAAACAAAGGGTCCGTCGTTGCTGACAGGAGATGCTTCTTCGTCTTCTCATTTGTGACCGGCGTTACGGTTGCAGATGACTGCGACGTACTCGGATCTGCCGAATCTGGTGCGGATGGTGGGCTCAAGAGGCTCAAGGGAAGATCGACCTGCGCTAAGAAGAACTGAGAAGAGTGCTTAGTTACGAATACACATACACCCACAGTTCTTAATACCGATCAACTCGTCAACGAGACCCTGGTACGTTAACTGAGTCAGCAATGGGGTGATCATATCGACATGTCGATCCAAGATAATCAGTGAGTCAAACGGAGGCTGGGCATTCAGCGAATCAACAGGGACTGCCGATTGTTCGGGAAGAGGTTTGGTCAAGAGCGTAGCAAGTTTCTGTCTTACAAATTAATCCAGTGAACGAGAATCTAGTCATCTATGACATTACCGAAGCGTAATCTCCTTTACCAATGATGCGAGGGAACCGATTGAATGTATGTTGCAAAGCATCCAAGGCTAGGGCTGAATTGTATAAGATAGTCTCATCGCCATCCTGTAATGAATAATGAAGACAAATCCTGCACAGTTAACCATATGAGACATACTTACCACCCATAACTCCTTGAATGCGCTGTCGTGTTCAAGTGAGATGACATCCTCCTCGATGGGAATAAACTGCAGGTTGTATGATGAAATAGTCAAGTCGCCAAGTACACCTTCCTCCTCCAGTATCCGAGAGACAAGGGTCGACGTCCGGGGAACGAGGAATAGCGTGTATCTATACTTGTGAGATTCATTGGAAGACCTCTTGATTTGGTCTGACATTTTGTTAATAGAGATGGCGCGTAGAAGCAAACATCACTGACCCGCGATTATTTTCACGTATCTAATGAGAGGTCTGCAAAGATAGACCACGTTTGTAGTAGTCGAGGTCAAGGGGCCGGGTTCAAGCCAGAACATTTTGTCAACACCATGATTCTATCAACCGGTTAGCATTAACATAATGTGGGTTCCGGACAAAATATACCTTCAAGAGTGCAACCTCTGTAACCAGTCCCAGGGGCCCGGAAAGAGCTGGGTCAAGCACGAGTGTCTTTACACCATTTACCTAGACGAGTCTCTGAGCACGAGCAGGGACACGGAATGGGAGGAAACTTGCTGAATTGAGGGCATTCACCAAAGCCTTCTTCGACGCGTCCTTGAGAACCTGGAGGTCAAATGTCTGCTCATTGTCGCGTTCGACGCCTGACGTAGACTGGAGATCAGCAGAGGACAGCGCCGAGGTCGCTGCCATTGCGGGAGAGTAGTCCAGCACAGCCACGGATTGCAATGTAAGCTGCTGCACTAAGTTCGACATGTAAAGAAGTCTCGGTCCTACTATCCCGGCGTGGTCTTGACCTTGAACCGCGACCACGATGGAGAGATTAGCTCCCCCTCCGGAATACGACGACAGACACCCTCTCCTGTCCCTGTTATCAGCATGCTTTTGGGTAACCTGTACGTCTTTTACCTCGATGCGTTCGACGTAAAGGAGCCAAACCGCAGTTCCACACAGTATGGGCGTTGTCGTGGGCTCGGTCGCTCATCGCCTTTGCGACCATCTCGGTTCCACGATTGATCTACTTCGTGCTCTCGTATTCCATGACACTGACGGTCGGCGTCCATTCAACCGCACACGGACGAGTGCTGACATGTCCTTCATCCAGCTGAATTTTTGGTCTTTTGCGTTCCTCTTCGCTGCGTCAGCAATTGCTTTGAACTACTGGATTCGCTTGCGATATCTCAATACCTACTCTCAGCTGAAGGAACCACCGCTCGTTAAACCGGATGTCAACGCCCTTCATCCGGACGTGAATACGACGGAACCACCGCCAGCATTCCATAATTACTTGGACGACTTCCTTCAAGCCGTGCGTGTCTTTGGTTTTCTCGAAAAGCCTGTCAGTATTATCTTGTCTTCTCCGCTCTCTTCTTCTGTCTGAATTTATGGCAGGTTTTCCACGAGTTGGCCAGGCATCTGCAGACCAGACGGCTTATTGCAGGAGACAGCATCTCACTCGATCAAGATCGGAATTTCTATTGTGTCATAGACGGAACTGTCCAAGTATTCGCGCGAACCGGCCAGACGGTGCTACAAAATGGTTCTTGGGACGACGAAGACATGAATGGATATCAATTAATTAACGAAGTCGGAAGTGGCGGCACGCTGTCCAGTCTTTTCAGCATCCTCAGTTTGTTTACAGATGAGATCAAGTTGAGTTGGCAGGAGGATGCGGAGCGCATACCTTCCTCGGACGTCCCCATGCATTTATCTGGTTCGCAAACACATGATGGACGAATAAGCACTGATATATCGCATTTCGACCTTGAATCCGAACTGTCTACTCCCGTTCCTCTGTACCATAATCGGACAGCATCGATCTCATCTTCGGGATCAACAGCTCACCCGGCAGGGTCGGCACCAAGCACAGCAAACACTGGGCTACCTCGTACCACCTCCACTGCTCCCTCACCTTCGCGGTCGGAGTCCATTCAGCAGCCTCAACTTCATCATGGCATTGTTGGGCGAGCGACAGAGGATAGCACACTTGCAGTCATCCCAGCTGAAGCATTCCGAAGAGTTACCAAGAAGTTTCCAAAAGCAACAGGTCATATCGTCCAAGGTAAGCATTATCAATCAGACGTCGCATCCCATGATAACGCTTTCGCCAAAGTAATTTTGACACGGTTCTCGCGAGTGAATTTCAGCGCGGCGCACAAATACCTAGGATTGACGACCGAAGTTCTCCGCACTGAGAAGGCTATCAATGAAATTGCATGTCATCCGTTACCAGATTCGTTCTACGAAGGCGGCGGACTGCATTCTTTGCGTCAACGTTTTGACGACGTCACCGTCCAGGAATCTGATTCCGAGAGTGATTATTTCAGTCAAGAACCCTCGCCGTCCGTTCTTTCTTCTGGTAAAGTAAATAACAGTGCCAGCGCAATCGGTTCGAGAGAGAGGCTTGTGGAGAGTCCCACAGGTCCCGTACCATCGCGCACATTCCCTCTTCGAGCGCGTCAGCAGATTCAAGCGGGCGACCTTCTTACTTCAACCGGTCAGGGCAATGATTATAGACCCCACTCCCGTACTTTCAGCATCTTGAACACACCTCGCATCACTACTTTCAAGAACGTTTCGTTCATAGCCCGCCTTCCAGGGGACGAGTTTGACCTTCGCGATGAAGTCATGTCCTGCATCGCCAAATCCATCGGATTATTGCAACCTCCCATTAGCGGCGGGGAGTCTGTCGAAGCCTCACCAGCCTTTCCACCTTTCGATGTACCAAGGTCACCGTCGGGAATGTTCAGCTCTCCCTTTGGATCTCTCTCTCTTTTGGACGGTGGGGATGATAATATGTCGAGTGCGACCGGGAGCTCCTCGAATGCCACTGGTTACATGAGTGGCCTAGACAACGAAGTAGAAATCCTGTTCTTCTCCGCTGGCTCCACCCTCGTGAAAACGGGCGAGCGTAACACAGGTCGGTGTTTTCTAGTGAAGAGGCGCCGCGAGACTGATGTTTAAGATAGGTTTATACTACGTCATCGAGGGGTTCCTAGATGTGCTCCTTCCAATGGAAGCGCAATGCTCTGTTCCACCAGCATCACAATCCAAGATATCAATTTCTGATACAGAGTCGATATCCACATATGACCAAACACGGTCAGATAGCAGTAGGCGGGAAACTCGCAAACTCCTTTTCACCGTAAAGCCAGGGGGTATTGCAGGGTATCTCGGTATGTGCTACCTCGTGATGTTAAGCCCACAGCTAAAGTCGTGCCAGCTTCGCTCTGCAGTATACCTTCCTACGTTGACATCCAAGCCAAAACGGATACATACGTTGGCTTTTTGCCTGCTAAAGCTTTGGAACGGTTGTTGGAGAAGCGACCTATCGTTCAGCTGACGCTTGCAAAGAGACTGATTTCATTGCTATCTCCACTTGGTACGCATGACCGCGATTGACCGAAGATAATACTGTCTTACCTCATTCCAGTACTGCAAATCGATGCCTCATTGGACTGGATGCAAGTTAGCGCCGGCCAGGTTCTTTGGAGGCCACAGGATGTTAGTGACAGCTTTTACATTGTCATTAACGGACGATTGCGTTCCATAACCGAGGGAGAAAATGGGAAGGTGGTAATAACAGGTGAATACGGTCAAGGAGACACTGTCGGAGAGCTTGACGTGATCACCAACTCGCCGCGCCGAACGACTATGCATGCTATCCGCGATTCGGAGTTGATCCGCATGCCACAAACACTCTTCAATGCGATCTCCTCGCGGTAAGTCAAATTGTTCCATGCGGATAAAGGTTCTGTCACACTGACCTATCTGTTCTAGTAATCCTCGCACTACTGCACAGTAAGTAGGTATTCTGGTGTTGCGCTAATGTGCTCATTGGATTTCTAGGCTTCTCCGTACCATCGCGTCCCGGGTACGCGATGAGGTAGATACATCCTCGAGTGTTCATCTTCCAAACACGGCGATCGAACTTGGCCGGAATAACACTAACCTGAAGACCGTAGCCATTCTACCGGTGTCTCGACACGTTCCTATTGACACCTTTGCGCAGAAGCTCAGGGCCGCATTGGAAGAGATGGGTGCGAGGACGTCGTATCTCAATCAGGCTTCTGTTTCGGGGCACCTCGGACGGCATGCGTTCTCCAGAATGGGGAAACTCAAGGCTGCGGCGTGGTTGGCTGATCAAGAACAGAGATATCGTACCGTACTCTATGTTGCCGATTCGCCAGTCAACAGTCCTTGGACTCAAACCTGTATCCGACAGGTAAGCATGGGTCATCCATTTCGAGCACATGTCTCATAGTTTTAGGCGGATTTTGTTATGATTGTTGGCATGGGTGATGACCCAAGTATCGGGGAATATGAACGCCTCTTACTTTCAATGAAGACTACTGCTCGGAAGGAGCTTGTACTGCTCCACCCAGAACGATCGGTTGCTCCCGGGTCGACGAGAGAGTGGCTCAAGGTCAGGGCACGCAAGATCTGGGAGTCTTTAGCGTTCTTACGCAACACATTATACAGAATCGGCCGTGGGTTCACCAACATACCCATGTTGAGCTGCCAGTGGGTCCTTATGTTACTGCACGCCACAGAACGTTATTAATGTAAGTATGTAACCAGGGTCTTGTCCTGCCTCTGGCCAAGACATCGCCCCCACAAGACCCCCAAGCGGTCGTTGCGTTCAAAAACCTGAAGGACAAAGTGCAGAGTGGTATTCAGAGATACAGAAGAGTACGAGCACATGCACGGCCTCAGCGTCAACCCATGGTCAACGATTTTGCGCGGCTAGCCAGGAGGCTTTGCGGTAAATCGATCGGAATTGTGCTTGGGGGCGGTGGGGCGCGTGGGTTATCTCATGTTGTGAGTGATCACCCTATCATCTCCATGGGGATCACCAAATCCTGACATTCTCGTGCCTCAGGGTGTCATCCGAGCTTTGGAGGAACGAGGTATTCCAATTGATCACATCGCCGGAACGAGTATAGGGGCTTTCATCGCTGGGCTATATGCGCGCGACTGTGACATAATCCTCAGTGCAAGCCGGGCGAAACAGTTTAGCAGCCGAATGAACAACATCTGGAGAGTGCTATCTGATGTTACTTATCCGCTCGTGGCTTACACGACGGTGGGTGTTTCCATATCAAAAACAGAACCCTCACTCATTTCTCGAGCAGGGACATGAGTTTAATCGCACGATCTACAAGGTAATCAATAGCACTGTTTCACGAATGTATGCTAAGCAAATTTTCAGGCGTTCTACGATCTTCATATTGAGGACATGTGGCTTCCATATTATTGCAACACCACCAACATCAACACATCGCGTATGGAGATACACGAGACTGGTTATGCTTGGAGATTTATCCGTGCGTC
This sequence comes from Fistulinella prunicolor, assembly GCA_038089875.1. Classification (NCBI taxonomy): domain Eukaryota; kingdom Fungi; phylum Basidiomycota; class Agaricomycetes; order Boletales; family Boletaceae; genus Fistulinella; species Fistulinella prunicolor. Next base: position 6,767 of record JBBPLP010000269.1, read on the forward strand.
GCTGTACTCCATACATGCTATTCCTTATGTGATTGTCTATCAGGTGCGTCTATGACTTTGGTTGGCTTATTGCCTCCCTTGTGCGACAATGGTAGTATGCTCGTCGATGGTGGCTATCGTACGTCTTCCATCATTCTTCGTCGTGCTGAGTTGACCCGGTTGGTTATGGCTAGTTGACAACCTGCCTGTAGGTCACAAAGACAGGCATCCCTCGTAGTGCTGATCGAACCCCATTCCAGGTATCGACCATGTTCTCCATGGGCGCGAGCGTTGTCATCGCAGCAGACGTTGGTTCCGTCAGTCACACTCCACGTTGAACAAAGCAGTTTCGTACAACTCAATCTCACGCTATACAGATCGAGGACAACTCGCCGCGCAACTTTGGCGACTCGCTCTCGGGCTGGTGGCTCGTCCTGAACAGGTGGAACCCGTTTTCGAACGTGCGCAACATACCGACGATACCCGAGATACAGAGTCGACTGGCATAGTGGGTCTTGTTCTTTTTGCGACCGACTTGGCGTCTGATGCGTTTCTCTTTCTCTTCCTCTCTCCTTTCCGTTTAGTGTATCGAGCGTCCGGACGCTCGAAGAAGCCAAGGTTGCGCGTGGATGTTTATATATGCAGGTGCCAGTCCAAGAGGTAAGTGAGCGGGCGATCGATTGGGGAGCACGGCCGTTGATCGTTTCCGCACAGTACGGTACGCTCCAGTTCAGCAAGTGCGACGAGATCGAGAAAAAGGGGTATCATGCCGCGCTCGCGATACTGGATCGCTGGGAAGAGGAAGGCAAGTTGCCTAGCCTAACTATCGACGGACCCAACGCGGAGAAGAGTAAAGCAGCGAGGAAGGGACGGAGCGCGAGACGTAATTCCGTATAAAGCATAACCACACGCCACATCTCTCTCGTGCAGTCGTTTTCAGCAGACTATTTGATTTCAAGATGATCTTTATCTACAAATTTGAGGGGAAGAAAGACTCTGTGACACAATGCCGGGTGACGTTGGAACATACAATGTTTCTGTACTCGAAGCGCTATCTGTGAGATGTAAGGATGCAAACGAGGGCTTTCGGATGCGGTACAGTATATGCAGCAAGAACAAGGCGTGAAAGAGGCTAGTGAACAAGAGGAAATAAATAAGAGTGATGAACAATTAATCAATAATAACGGATATGCTGCAGAGGGGGACCACACAGACACATCAATGCGGGATAACGAGGCACACACGCGTGATGCGGCAACGAGCGATAATACATGATCACAGGACCGAAGCGAACACATCAAGGGGGCTGATTCGGCGCGTGTCAGTGGAAACAGAAAAAGTTTATTATATGAAACACCGATGACACACCTACAGAACCTAGTGGACAACATGCTGATGGAAACTCAATAATAAGAGTGCATCCTCGATTTTCACACGCGGATACGCCATGGTGTTCAGTCCCAAATCGTACTCGCTCGGACCACTGACGGGCGTCATTCTAACAACTTTGCTGAATTCCTGGAAAGCAGACGGCTCGATGACGCCCACGTTCATGGGCTCCATTCCATCATGGAGATGCGACCTTGGCCGTTTGTTCGGAGGTGGAGATGATGACACGTCGGTGTAGGGGGTCACTGCCTCCTGATATTCCTCTTCGCTCCGTTCATCCATCTCCAAGTCTGCGATGTCCTCGTAGACGAGGTCCATCGCGTCGTCGTCGTCGTATACGGAAGAACCAGATGAAACATCATGTTCGTGGAGATTGGCACGTCCAGCAGGAACACCACTGCGCTTTCCACGCCTGCGAGCGTTCTGGCGAATATTGCGGAACCAGTTTGTCACCTTTCCAATATCCCTAGAGAGTAATCAGCGGCCCGTTCGGATATCGTTCGCCGAGCATACGCTTACATGCCAATCTCCATTGCAAGCGCACTTCGCTCTTCTATCGAAGGCGTTCGCGTCCGATGGAGCAGCCTCTTCAGCGCATCAAGCTGATGTGGCTCTGGGCGAGACCGTCGAGGACGCAAGAGTCCATCCTCGGCCCTGGCGCTCTCACTACTGTTATCGTAGTGTCTACCTTCATCAACATGAAGGTCTCTCAGATCTCTAGCGTAGGGTGCGATACTTCTCCGTATTCGAGGAGAAGACATTCGAGAACTTGATGAAGGCGGTAGCGACATTCTACTCCGAGGGGTAGAAACCTCCCGGTAATCGTCAACGCCGGCAGACGAGAGCTTCGATCGCGAGGAACGGAAATCATGTTCAGGAATCATCAACGAGGGATGGTGAGATCGGGGCGGAAGAGGTGGATGGGGCATATGCGACGTTGACAAACGATCGCCACTGCCAGAGGGCCGTCTCTGCGCCGGATGCGCAGACACATCTGGAATCGAACAAGATTCTTCTCTATGCTTCTTTGCTTGACTGCGTTGGTTCTGGAACCAATTAGTCACGCTTTGCAAGCGCCTAAAAAGGCTCATGAGCGACGAAAACAGGCTTTACGTCCGAGATGACATACATGCCAATTTTATCGGCGAGCTCCTGTCTCTGTTCGCGAGTAGGGTGGTCATTGAGGGCGTAAGCACGGCGCAGTTCTTCAGTCTGTTTTGGAGACGTTCGCATTCTTGCTACTTCGTTACGACCCCTTCGGGACGGAACACCATCGTTCTCGGATACGAAACGGCTATCCGTATCAGGAAGCATGTGGTCCGAGTCATGATTATGTAATATCGGCACAGCCCCGTTTTCGGGATCATGCCCACGATGGTGGGATAAAATGAACCGATCCCCAAAGAACTCGGAGGGACCAGCAAAGAACGAGCTCTCGAGCGCAACCTCTTGGGCGTCGTTTTGGCTGCGAGTCATGCTGACAGCAGGGTCGGCAAGGATGTGGTCGTTGAGATGCAGATCCTTTTGCCTGGATCTGCGAGCGGATGAGTTATGAGAACGAGGACGTGATGACTGTGGCGGGAGCCGTGCCGCTGGGACAGGGGGAGTGGAATTAAGCAGGTTTGCTATGGAGGGTAAATTGGATGGTTGCTTGGAGGATTTTTCCGGTGCAGGATCATTGGTGACGGGAGTTGACGTTGAATGTTCGGCAGAGGTTGTCTTGTTTCGTTTCTTGGTGGACGCTCGCTTGTTTTGAAACCAAGCATTGACGGTCTTGGTTTCCCTGAAGCGATGGCAACGATGAGCGTCTATATCACACGCAAGGGACTGATGCCAGATATAGCCGAAAAGAGTGCACATACATTCCAAGCCGCTCTGCGAGCTCTGTGCGCTCCTCTAAACTGGGGTGCTCATTTCTGTCGAAGAGTTCGTTGAGGGCGGCTAGTTGGACTGGACTATGGCGATGACGGGGTTTCTTGAGGGAGGACTTGTCTGCGTTGTCGGGGTCATGGTGCTTGTCAGACCGCCTGCCAGATGGCTTTTCGTCGAGGGACGGTCTGTCGTCGTCGTCGCCGTATGGGTTGGCGTTGGAGGGAGGAGACGGGGGGGACGAGCGATAGGCCGACTTTTTGTTGGAAAGTGGAGGGGATGGATGGTGAAGTCGGTCCATGGAGTGGTCAGAGGAGAAGAGGAAAGTCAAGCTTGCGACATGACAAAGGCCCCGTATATCGAGCTCTGGCAATATTCCATATCGGCACTTTTTTTAACAACTCTGTGCTAATGTCTCATTATTCACACGCTCCATCTGCCAACCGAGGTCCATCCACGTCCTCCCCTCGTCCCACCCAGTCCACGAGGACCGCCTGTTGTCCACGTAGGCCTCGTCCAGGGCTCGACCTGTCCGTGTTTTTATTTTATTTTCTCGTTGGACGAGGAAGAGGGTGTTGCACGTGGAATGGTGAATGATTACATCATCGTGCCTATCTGATGCTAATTTCATTCCGAGTAGATGGCCACGCTATTACTACGCTGGCAGACCAGAACGGGGATGCCCTCCCATTCTCATCCTATCCGACATCAACATCATGCATGCGTGCTCGCTTGCCACACTCGTGCACACCTCATATCCGTGTCTCCACCAACGCTCGTGCTTCGAAGCTTCTCGTATCTAATTTGATTGCCCCGCCATCGATTCACCAGCCCCGGATTCGGTGACAGTGTCGGCTGTAGAACGGGTCGCGAAACGGGTCGCTGACACAGGGTCTATCACACGGGTGGCACATCTTTTGAACCGTCAGGGGCAACATAATTTAATCAGCCTCTAGCACAGACAAGGACTGTAATGAGGGTTCGTCGATATCGACATGACGTAACATTATACTTGGGTCAAATAGTCAGCTACTAGTACTAGTGTGCGCGTTCGGGGTATTTATAGTCCCGTGTGAACGCCAACCCCACCTCGTGCCACGTCCATTCGTATCGAAACGTGTACCCAGTGCACACGGGACTAGGATGATTTGCCAGCCGGCGTTCCCCCTTGCATGTCTTCCGCGTCAATGTTCTTGATCCATGCTCCGATCGCACCTCTGCCAGATCAATATCACATGTCAGACACTGCAATGACATAAACAACATACACGTACAAGAATCCTTCGTGTCTCAAAAATAGTGCCCGCTTCTTACCCTTGCTCCAGAACCGTATAGCATACGAAAGCGTAGTAATCGTAGTCGCATGCCCTGCACTGCGCTCAGTGCCACCACAACCCGCAGTGATCGTAACTCACCTCGAATGAAACAGCCCCCAAAGTATATCCTGTCCAACCCATACTTTTCCGCGTTCATGTATCTAGACAACGGTCCCGTCAGACAATGTCAACCAGGGTCCAAGAACAGCCACCACCCACGCAATTTGCCCAATGTTGTTCGACACCGCATACAGCAGACTTCTGCTAATATCCTCTGCCTTGAACGTCCCGCGTTCACTGCCTTCTTTGCCCTGATGCCCAGTATGCTTGAACACCTTCCCAAACGAACTCGCGATCGTCGTCGATTTAAGCCCGAGTTTGCTGTAATCCGTCCCATAGATATCACCCACAAGCATGTCTACTGTGGCGTTGTCACCCTCTTCCGACAGGGCCAACATCTCTGCCAAGAAAATGAGGTCAGACTCTGGCCAGGCATCGATAACCATGACTCACCATCGAACGTTCGGGCCGGCGTCAGCAGGCTCAACAAACCCCATAGCGTACCGCCACCCAAACTCGTGCCACTCACACGCTCAAACGTGCCATCAGCATCGACCTTGATGATGGACACCCCTGATCCGATATTGACAAGCAAACATGGCAGATGTGCCGAAGGCTCCCCACTCTCAAACGTAACCGCATACTTTGGTGGATTGGGCGAGGGACGTTCGAGCACTGACGGATCGCCATCTGCAGACGTCGCACTCGCGGCGACCACGGGACCTCTGCTCGTACCAGGGTGGGAAAATTCCGAGATGAGCTCGTCCGAGAAGTAGTACACCTCTTCCGGGATCATGGCCATAAACTTCATCCCCTCGATCAGGCACTCCATCTCGTCTTCTCGCTGCACTTCGACCGACAGTTCCCTTTCAAACAGTTCCCCAAACTTGTGCGCTCCCCCTCCGGTCGCCATAATCTTGACCCCCCGGCGCATCTCCTCGATGGAGACGCCATTAGCAACGGCAGAGCGCGAGATGAGGTCCGAAATAAACGTGATCAGGCCGGGTATGTCTGACGTCTGGAAGCGCTCAAAATTGATGGAACCACCGGGGATATGATGGACTTGCGTGGTGCGCCGAAGGATGGTGGAGCGCAACAAGTCAGTGTCGAGCGTGTCGTAATTTCCATTATTGTGCGACTCGAGAACAAGGGGGGTGAGGGCACCGTTACGTGTGTGAGATGAGCTTGGCGGAATGGGCGGTGAACGTAGCGGAACCGAACTTGAGGATGGCGAGCCTGTGTTCGAGCCCGACAGACTGCTCGGTTCAGAGGAACTGCCTTGGGTTGCAGCGATGGACGGTGAAGGGGGCTCTTCCGGCGAACGAGTAAAATAAACGACTTTGGCAAGGGAGCCACCGATCTATATGAAACAAAACATCAATGACGTTCATGGACGAGACGACAAGAAGTATGAGGGAACGCACGTCAACGGCGATATGAGAGACTGGTTCGATGTAGTTTGGAAGGTATATCCCTCTACTGTCCCGCGTCTTGAAACAAGACCGCCCTGTGTGTCAGCACCGCCCTGGCTTCGAAACCTGTTTCAGCGACGCAACGCACCTCGGGGGATTCCTCTGCGAGTATAACAGCGCCTCTGGTATTGACATGGATAACCTTGGGGGTGGGCAGCGGTGGTGCAGGCATGAGCGACGATGCTGTATGTGCCGCTGTCGTCCCGTGTTTGGGGTCTCGGCGATGGGTCTCGGAGGGTGACAAAGGATGTGCCACCGCCACGATTTTAAAGTACTCCGAGTTCAGCGGTCGACGTTGTCAACGTTGAGCAGACACGTTCTTCCCGTTGACGGTTGTCTTCAAAATAAATAGAGCTCGGCCGAGAGCCGAGCTAGTGTATAGCAGACGATTAACGATTTGGTGAATGTACGAAATCAGTCCATGCAACCTTGATAGCCATCGCAATGGAGCCTTTAAGAGGACATTGATCAGAGTGTGTTCGGTCTTATTCACTGTTCGCCGGGAACTTGGCAACAGAATGTCTAAGTCGTGTGAAGATTAAACTCCATAAAGTGCTAGCGACCTATCGGTGCGAACGCGAACAAAACGTGTCCTGCGGTATCAACTATGACATCTAACGCAGCTCAGCCGCTGATCGCAGACACGACCAGCGCGCATGCACTGTCTTGTTCTGCACGGACCCCAAGCTCCAGTGTAACACCCTGTCCTTTCGAGAACGTCATCCGGCATCTTACAAGCACCTTCCCACCACCACCTGTGACCAACCCGGACAGCTGGAGCGTGTGGACCGACGGCGAACTTGGTGTCTCGGTTCCTCCCAACGGTTCCATGTTAAGGATCTCAATGATCGAGTCGCAGGCGGCTGTGGAACGGTGAGAGCGTGAATAACCGTGTGAATGCGCATATACCATGATTGGTATCATCAATGGTTGTTTACGGCGCATAAAATAACATGGCTCGGCGTACCTTTGATGCTTTCCATGGCAGCGAGGGAGAACGTCTCGGTGGCCGTCGCACCTGAGCGCAGTCGATCCCACTCCGATGAGAACGAAGAATAGCTTGGGATGATGTAGTCTCCACCGGCTGTAAGCTCCACCTCCTCCAATTGGTACTCGTCTTCGTATCCCTCGTCCTCGGGTTCTCCCGTCGAAGGATCAAGTTCCTTACTGACGAACTTGAGGACGCATTGGAACGATGCCGTGACATATTCCTCGGGCGAATCTCGCGTAAACGAGACGTAAACAATACTTGGTGAGGTGGATGCCGTGAGTGTGGGAACAGTAAGGATAAAGTCTTCCGTCAGTCCTGACTCCGTTTGGGGCTGCATGATGACAGACACCTGCTCCAGCACGGTGTCAGGAAGGGTATTCGAGACATTAAACTGTTCCTGAGTTAGTATCGTGATATTTTGTCCATTTCTGCCACGTACCTGAAACACGATATGATCTTTGAATATGTGCTTCACACATGTCACTTGGTATTCGGTCTCTGTTTCAGTCAGTTGTGCCGGTTTTGTACTGCTGTTAACAATTGGACCGTAATCCGCCAACTCGGCAACTTCGGCTAGTTGTTGCGCATACGTGGACTGAGTCTCCGCGGCAGTAGGTGGTGGTGGTGATGCGTTGGTTCTGGTAGGTACAGCGATTGTATCCAATGTGCTTGGACCTTGAGAATATTCTGTAAGACTGTCTCCCATCATACAATATGATATCCTCTTACGGCTCGCTTCTGCCGCCAACTGGGTGCGGCTAATTTTTGGTATTTCGGATGAGTCAAACGGTCGGGTGGTGGCGGTGGAATCGTTCACGTATGCAACAAGTTTCGACTCCAATGCAGCCAGAGAGAACACCGATTCTGTCAAAAATGGCCGTCACCTATGGTGGCGTTGATGAAAGGGGTAACAACATACCTTCTTTCACATATATATCTGCAAGTGGCTTCTCCTTCAAGACCCTCACATACATGGCTGCTCGATCGCGAACCTCGTCATCAACATCATCCAAGCACCTTACAAGAATCATAAGTTGTACTTGACCAACGATTGTAAGAACCAACCTGTTGAGTAAAACACCGACACTGCGACGGAGACCTGCATCAATGGCATTAACACCGAATTTGGCAAGACTTGATACAGCGGCAGCGCGGACAGTTGCATTCTCCAATACTACACGGTTGTAAATGTACCGGATGTACTTCGTGGGTTGAGGAGCCTTCGGTCCCTCGACGCCGAGGAGGTGAAGAATACGGACGGAGAGTTTCGTAAATTCGCAGTCTTCAATGAACTCGCACAAGTGTGAGAGCGCTTGTTCCTTGCAGTCCTCAATGTACTTGACCATGTCGAACATGGCTTCCACGACAGCCCGCTTGAACTCGTATCCGCCCTCGTCGCGCAAGACACCTGATAGAAAGGCAAGCATCGATACGTGCTTGGAAGGAAATTTGAGACAGAGGGAACGGATGGCATCGACCACAATGACTTTGAACTCGTCGCTGATCTCCGACATAAAACCTGTAATCTGTTTCATAAGCCGATCTACCGAAGCTTCATTACCAGTCTGGAAATATATAAGCACTAAATAGCTGACAAACTAATACAATCGTACCTTGAGAAGAGTAGTAATGGCGTATGTAGCGACACTCCGGTTAGAGTCAGCGATGAGGTTTTCCATATCCACGTTGCAGGCGGCCACGCTTGTTGGATGTGTCAAAGCAAGCGCAGCAAGGGTACGGGTTGCGGCAAACTTCAGGACCGGCTTAGGGGATGAAAGGAATAGTTGTAGGACTGCAGGACACATTAAAGACAGAGGCTGCTACATCAAAGGGAGAAAACAAACCTGCGATCGGCTTGGTCAGCTGTGCAGCAGTTACATGCTTCATCTCACAGATGGCGCGTGCGGCCTCAAAGTTTACCATGTCGCTCTTATGCCGTAGCCAACCCTCGAGCAGGTCAAGGATATGCTTTTGTATGCTTGAATAGCGGTGAGGTCCACAAATTACCTCTCCGTGATGAACTACGTACTTTGGATCCTCCTCCATGACCTTTGCAGCGTACCGAATTAACATGCACAAGGCTAACGGGCTCTTCAGCGTCGTACCAGCGCCGGACTTCCCACCGCCAAGTTGCTGAATCATCTTTGTAACTGCCATCCTATCTTGCTGGCGGATGAGGTAGAGCAAACCGAGAGCATGGTACTGAGTAATGTAACTGGTGGATACGATAGGTTGATATCCACTGTTCGATGAGCCCGATGATCCAAAATTCAAGTACCCTCCTGAGGAACCACCAAATAAAGAGGGCGACGACTTTGCGTTGACCGCTTCCTGGGCCTCGTTGACCCATCGTTTCACTACATCTTTTGCATGAGGGAAAAGGTGGTAAGAGGAAACCAGGGCGGCAGATGATATAGAAGGGGTTCGATCAACAATAGCAGCCTTGAAAAAGCGCTCGACGCCTTGGGCCATGGAAGGCTGTAGAAAGTGTGAGTTGGCTACAATGACATCAAGGTACAAGCAACCCACGTCGATGATTCGGCACAGCGCACGGATAGCGTTTGGTCTGTAAATGACCTCAGAGTTTGGCTGCATATCCTTCATGATACTGCTTGTAACCATGATCACATCTTCCGCTGTAGTAGCCAGATCCTTGATCGCAAGGTACACCATCTGCCTCAACGCGCTCTGCATAGCACATGATCAACGGTCCTTATCCAAGCCGGGCGGGGTTTTCGACTTACATCTTTATGTTGGAACAGTTTCGTTGTCCCGAAGAACAGAGTGGTGGCCTCTTGCGAAGTGAAATTCTCGCCAACATACAGGAGGTAAACAATTCTTGTGAGCAGCGTTCTGCACTTTCGCGGGCTGATGGGCGAATCATTGAAGATACGGGCTTCTTGAATGATTGTGGTTTTATTGTTGTAGTAAGCGCTGAGACCGTTCTCTTCTTCTTTTTTGGACACGTAGGCCATGGCGAACGACTCGAGCCCGACGTTGTACTCAACGCGCCGCAATACGTGGTCAAGGTGGGTCTCTGTTGACACTTGTTTGGTTGGTACGGTCTGAACGGGCATTTATTATTTACTCCCAACCGAAAATTGTTTGATCATCTCTGAATATAGCCTTAGATCAGTAGGTGCCGGTGATTAAGCATAGTCATCATTTCTGTTCAAGTTGCAGTGAGTGCAGTGTCTTTGCGTTCCCCTCATGTTCAAGTGTTTATGATTGATCGAAATCTAATACTTGCCGACGCGCCGTGTTTGCTCGGCCTTTGATGTCTACAGGCAGCCGCATCTTGCAAAACTTAAAATGGCCAATCTGCGGCGGCGGCCCGGCAACGCCCGGTAGTTGAACTTCAAGCTCTAGATCTTCCGTAATAAGCTCAGACACGCTGACGACACATGCATTAAACCACACCAGTCGTGAAAGGTTTTACCTGTGATAATTGGAGTTTCCGGAAAATCGCTCTGAAAGCTCCCGAGCCACAGGTTAGTGGATCATTCGATTCATCAATGTCAGGGGAAAAAGACACGCCCTAACAATTATTCCTAAATTAATTGTGCACAAGGCTGAGTTAACGAATGCGAATCGTGCCGCTGAGAGCTTGATCATTGGATCCACTTGGTCGGTGTACTATTCGCAAGCACACCCACGAATACTGTACTGACCTACTTCATTTTTAGAGTTTCATTATTATTGTTATTTCCCTAGTACCATGGCGGTCATTGGGCAGCCGATAATATGATCCTGAAAGTGACATTCCAATCGGAATTCGACCGATCCAGGATGCCACTCCTTCAATCGATTTCGTTATACCTGACAAGAGTAACCTGGATCATACCAGGAATTCACTGATCTAGGCCTTTGAGATCTATACCAAGAACTAGGCGGGCCAACGTGGTTCTGTGGCGTAGCGAGGAACGGCGGAGCCAAGGAGTATAACCTTTGGGCATGCAGCAAGCGGCTTGACTGAGGAAGCGGTTCCTTCCTTCCACGTCGCCATTTTCCTTGCTCGTCTACAAGCTACGCAGCGAAGCTTCCATTCACTAATCTGTACTCTCGCCCATCCTCACTGATTATTCACTCGCGGTGTCACGACGAATAACCGAGCAAGTCTTGGCCGCGTGCTTTACAGCCAAACTCGTACGTGCCATTCCTTCTTCCATAAGAGGCGTTTCTTTTGTCTCTGTGCTTAGTCGGCGCCAGCAACGTGCTACAAACTTTTGCTTACTACTCCTACTATGCTCGCCTATCATTCCACCGGACATGTGGGATTGCCACGCCTAACCCTTCTCTTATCGTCTCTTCCCTGCCAGTGGGGCGGACTGCCTGAACTCTGTCTCAGGGGGTTAACCGGAGCATCAATTTATAGCAAGATTTAAGACAGCAAAGATTCAAAAACAATAATTTAATACTTGCGCCACCTGAATCGCGGGCTACAGTAACCCTGATCCCACAGACATGTGTAGTGAGGAACGCCGTCATCTATGGACCAATAGAGATATTACCTTATCCTTCGCTGACCGGCACAACCACCTGTCAGTGCACTTGTTTCGTTGCCCGTTCCACGGTCATTGTGCCATCAACTTAAACACGATTTATAGAGGATGAACTAGATATATATCACATGAGTAGGTTGCATGCAGAGTAAAATTATACAATATGCTCTGAATACGGTACAATGGATGCAATACTGAAAATGCGGGAAAATGCAAAGAAAGGAACGCACGGCCTGCCGCACCATTTGAAATACAGTCAGTGCCTCTTACGAGCATAAACATTTTGTATCATAACATAAACAGGAGTTACAGCCTCGTCGAGTTCTGCGTATGCATTGCGTTCCATAGCATCGACAAATTCCACCGAAAGGCCATGACCAAGTAAGAGTGGCCGTCCAGACTTTAGAAATGCCTTCGGAGACATCAAAATAAGACCAACGAATCCGCGGTAAAGATATCACCCACTTTAAGATCGTCCCTCAATGACGCGCCAACCTCGTTCCAAAAAATCGACTCTGGATCATTGCCACGCAACCAGGGAGAACACGGCATCCAAAACTCCCGATACACTACGTCTTCGAATGCTGGGTGGTTGGACATCCATTCGTGTAGGTGGAGGGATGCATCCGCATCACCTCCGCGATCCCTGACCGCCCGATTTGCATAGGACATCCAGAGGGGTGTCCATGGGGGGTGGAAGGACCCGGGTGGAGGGAGGACTGGCTGTTTGTCCTGCCCTGTGAAATAGAACGGAAATTCGGTACATTCCACGAGACCGCCGGGCCGGAGTACATGACTGATGTGGTTGATCAGTCCATGGTAGTCGCGAATCTGATGATATACAAGTAGTAGTATTTCAGACCGATAGATGAGGGGACCACATACTCCCGACGAAATGAGCTGACAATGTACAACGTTGAAGTCACCATAAAAATGTTCCAGTCCAAGATTGATGTCATCGACCTCGCTTCTGTATCAAGGGGTAAAGTCCGGCAGGCGCACGACAGGGTGCGTGTGCTCTTACCTGCAGTTTTCGGGCATCGACCTGGAGATAGTCAAGAAAGACTGCATAAAACGGCTAACAGAAAAGAAGCTTACAGGGATTGCATTGGAACAAGATCAACGGCTACCGCACTGCAGTGAGGGAACTCCTCCGCCATGTCCATTATCCTGTGGGCGGCGATAGGCACCCGACAACACTGCCGAGAAGGGCTGGCTTACCAGCTGCCACTTCCACAGCCAAGATCAAGGACGGCCTTGACTTCGAAGCCATCGTCTGCCATTATTTGCGGCACAGGGGGCGGATACTTGCCGATCGCTTTGCAAAATACCTCATGTTGTTTATCTGCCATAAGTTGGATGAGGGCAAGATTGGAGAGAAGGGGGAGCTGAACGAACCGAGGCGGGCCAGCTCCTCTTCGTCTGCTGGAAGACGGTAGACGTCAGAATAATTGTTGAGGCCTCTGCCATACTCTTGGCGGTAAGCCTGTGCGCGCATGGAACTTGTGAATGAGAAGACGGAGGGGGAGGGAGACGCGGAGCGCATGGAGAGGTCGACGGAAGTCATCGAGCTCGCGACACCGGAGTCCAGAGACATTTCGGTGCAGCCATCGGACTCGGTGTCGCTGTCGGTGCTGTCGTCGAGGGAGACAGGATAGCGATAGGAATGGCTAGACATTATGCAAGGCATCACAGCAGGACTGAACGGCATGACGGTATAAATGGGATTTGTAGTTTGAGGGGAGTCGGCGGACATGGATATTGCTCCGTCGCTCACACTCGTGCCGCTGCAACCGCGTGAATACGAATCCGATACGAGACCCGAGGATCAAGCCAGGGTCCAACCGTCCTGTCCTCATCGACGTTCCTTTCCCTCAACCCTCTCTCTTCCTCCGCCCACAATAAGCCCTGACTTGTCTGCTCCCTTTTACATACTGGCTTTCCGCTCCTCGCCTCTGTTCGGCGTGCTTCTTCTACCAACTCGCTCCCTTACGTGAACCTACATAAGGTTTGATCAGAAATTTCTGCCATGCATGTTCATGACGGAGAGTGTTCTCAACGCTCGGGTTTGGTGACATCTCCGATGGTGGCCTATTAGATCTGCCTGCAATAAAGTTCAGCAACTTGGCCGCCATATTCGACGCCAATGTCAAACTCCGACTGTCGCACTGAGCTCGGTTTGTTGTAACAGACTGCCCACAATGTTGCAGGTGGAACTGTCAGGCTTGCCAAGTTGCGACGCCAACTCTCCCGCTCGTCAGAGAGTTTATCGCCCCTGAACAGCCGATTGGCACTTGTCTTCAATATCCATGATCTCGTCATCCTGATCCCTGCACCAACACAAATGGCTAGTTCCATTCATCACCCCGAAATACGGTCGACATTCCCATCGCATCTCAATAATTGTAGGTTTCGCGCCGCAAATCGCCGCAACATGTTGTACGGATGTCCTCGGCGAGGCGTGCCATGGAACGCGCATTCCAGACTTTCGGATACTAGCAACACAGTCCTGAATATTCAACGTAGATATTATTATTATTTTAATTATTGGGTGGACCTCGGCACCATCGTTTCGACGAGCTCCCCAACAACACGACAACGAGTGGGACTCCAAAACCCACACGTTTCCGGTGTTCCGTGTAGAGTTCCTTACATCCACTCGGAAAGTGTTAGCCAATCCCAACTCTAACAACCCCCAAAAAGGTATGATTTATTACATAATCTACTTCATATCACCAGAAGCTTTAGCAATAGCAACCTGCTAAATTCGGCTTAATAAATGTTTCCTACTATATCAGTAGATTAGTGTTGAACTTTGATTTGGATCAGTGAAAGTAGCACAGAAAACTGGGCGACTCGAGTATAACTGCGGTCATCTCTGTCCGATTTCTTCATACCACATGTTCCATGGCCCATCCAGAAAGTTATGTGCCATGGGGGAGTTGATATACAACCTTGAGCATGTTCGTCAGACAGCAGGGTCCGTTGCGGATATAAAGAGATATATGTATGGCTAGTTGCGGAGCACGCACGGTTATTCGTACTACGGGTATATTCATAACGGCCTGGTTTTCTAGCTGTACCTCTTGGGGTTGCCGGCGATTGGGTTAAATCTCGGCCCGTGATATCCGGATTCCAATTCCAGCCGATTTTATCTCCCATCCGTGCGCCGTTAATCAGGGGCGAAATAAAAATAATAAATCGCATGGCAGAACGGTGAAATACTTAACCGCAAAAACAGCGTGTATCATGGACGGCGGACATCGCTCAAGGCGGTCGCCGGGCTTCTTACTGCCTCGATGTGCGCATGCCAAGGTACAGCATGTTCAAACAACGAAGCATCCACATTACAGCGCATGAAACTACAATCAATCAATGCACAGGAACAGCGGAGGGTATGCTGATCGGTTTCACGTGTGGTCCTTATTTAAGCCAAATCCACTAGTCACTTTTTTGCTACCGTTTTTTTAGTTCCTGGAAACGACGCGCCAAAGACTCAAAGTCGTCCTCGGGGATGTTCTTCGCGGGCATAGCGGTACTATTTGATTTTCTAGTAACCTTCTCTCCCTCCTCTTCTGTTGGTGGAAGGTCGGGTAGCTTGACAATACTGGGTCCCTCTTCCGAATAACTTGGAAGGGACTCCGGCGTTTCTTCCTGAGTCTGGGCTTGACTCTGCAGAAGACCTGTGAGTAGAACAACGTCATATATGGCGTCACAAACCAGTTTGCCTGCCTCGTCCTGAATGACCGCTTGGGTGGTAGAAGGTGGCCACTTGACCCCATATGCCTTGCTTATCTCCGTTAGGTAGCCATCAACGAGTTGCAGTGATGGGGTTTCCACCAATAGCTTCTTCACCACCTATATCATTATGATTCATGTTAGAGAACAGACGGAGGATCTAAGCATGAGCTTACTCGGCCACTGACACAATCTCCGCGGTTCTCCACTACCGCCGTAGTAAATTCCCGGCTGTATTTTTGCAGCAGGAGTTCACGCAGTACATGGAGTTCTTGCGAGTGATGCGAATGGTTCCAGTAAAATCAGCTGATGACTAAAAAAAAGGAAACTTAGTTACCTTTTACCTCCGTTCTCTGTGCGGCATAAATAATGGCGGTGACTCCCTCTTTAATGCCCTGATCAGGTTCGCGCGCGCTATGAGGGATGTGAGAGAAATTACACAGCCCACGGGTTACTTGTGAGATACTCACTCACTTTTGATCAAGCAATCCAAAGCGAGCTATCAAGAGCTCGCAGTAGAGTTCCAAAAGCTCCAAGAGTTCGAGATTGATATCCTCATTAATAACTGATTTGAAGGGGGTGACAGCACGCATGTGTTGGTATTGTTAGCCGCGACATCTCTTGCGTAAATTGGTTTGAGGACTTACTCGCTTCGACCTTGATCCGCGCACTCTCGATCTTTCCCTTTTCTAATAAGAGCGCGATATCGCGACGCGAACTCTTGGCCTGTGCTTCTCTTTTCTGTTGTAAAGTTCGCAGACGTTGAACCGAGAGTCTAATCATCCATTAACATCACGAGGTCTGGATGTGCATTTTCACCGTAAGACAATGACTCACCGAAGTTGCACCTACACAGAACGAGGGAGTAAGTGCCGCATTGGGTGGAAAGAATGGGCCGTACCTTGGCCTTTGCGGAACTCCACGTACTAGAGGTGGGCATCGTTGAGAGTGTGTAACACTTGGTAGGCAATCGCACAGCAACTCTTCCGAGCTTGGCCGGACATGCCAGGCCGCGGCACGGACCGATATCTATCAACGACTCCACCACCACGTTGAACTATTTCTCATCCAACTACCCAACCTTTCATTTGTTTCCCGACTTGCTCATCTCCATGGTGCTGTGTTGCTCAACTCTTTTTTTGATGCATGATGCATCATGACATTCCCTCAGGACGGCTCGGGGAACCATTGCCGAATCGCAACAATAATCATCTCATCATGACTGGGCATCTGAGAGTGTAAGTACATCTTCAGCCAAATTCTTGCTGTCTGCTGCCTCCGTTTTTGTGAGCACTCCGGGTCGCAATAGTACGTGTGTCGGACATGGTCGCTTAGGCAACTTGACAATCTTTAGGCAGGTATATATAGCGATTGTGGTGGGAAGAATTCGGGCCTTTTCGAGTTCAGTTGGTGACAGTGGTGAATGCGTTGATAATGACATCCAGGAACTTCGTCGCAAAGATAAAGCAGGTTCGCCAGCGTCTCCGTCGAATCTTCATTTAATCCCCTCTTCAACCTGAGGAAAAAACTTATGTCCAACTTGCTCGTTGCTCTTCCACTTCGACAACGCAAGCCACTGCGTATCTGTACTGACGTACCTCTGTCTATAAGGCCTTCATCCTACTCTTCGTCCAGTTCGTCTTCCCCTACTAATCGGAGCATCACTCCTGGGACAACGCCGAGCACAAGTAATCTTCAGTGCTTCTTTCGCGTCTTGTGCATGCACGACTTTGGGTCGTCAGACCCAGTCCACCTACCATTCCAAAAGGACGAAGTGCTGATTATCATCCAACAAGAGCATTCGGGATGGTGGGCGGCTATGCGACCACAAGGGGATCGCATTGGGTGGATACCAGGCTCGTTTGTCCTTCCACTAGATAGGAGAAAAATCGCGGGGTATCCGGACGAGACACCATTGCCGTATGAGAGTTTACTTGACTCTCCTCTCTCCGCCGTCCATGATCCGTGGGTTCCTGTTTCTGAGGATTACAGGGTACGTCTCCAGACGTTTCCGATGTCAAATCACTGAAACATTTAAACAGGTCCTATCGTTCCAGCTCGTAACGCCAACAGATCACGCTCTATATAAGGACCCTTTCGATGAGAGAGTCCAAAACCATGATTATGAATCACTCTTCAATCTGTCAAACGGTGAACGATATTCGGACATGGGAGAAATCTGTGTTCCTCCGATACCCGATAGCCCATCTCCCATGGCACGGAGACCCCTCCTCCCCCCAACCCCCTTGTCATCGGAGCCAAGCGCATCACAGCTCACACGGTCTGCAAGCCCTTCGCTGCTTGATGCAGAATCATACCATCACCCTCGTCCCTATGGAGTAGATGATCAGATACCGTTCCTCTACCTGACAGCCCCTGACGGTTCAGACGCAATTACCCCAGAGCTTATCTCTAACATGGACATCGGAGAGTCGCTTGTGGTTTTCAAATCGGCCGCCGCTTCCCATGATGATACCTGTTCCGAAGATAGCTTACAACAACACCTCGGATTTCCAGCTAGCCTTCGCCTGGGCATGCCTTGATTGAGGTGTTCTAGACATCTCGGGTCGTCGCTCCACTTCACACATCTGGGGGCCCACACAACAATTTTCGTGTTTTGATGGATCCTCTGTATGCCACCCGTCCATCAAACCGTGTCGATTGGATCATGGGGCGTACAAGCACCGATCAGTGACAGGGCAGCGGAGCTTCTTTTGACAATTACAACTCATATCGTTTCGTGGGTACACATGGCGTATGACAACAAGCCGAGAGGCCGCCGAGGTGGTTGTCCTGTATGTCCCAAGCGTGTGCAAATTCTCTATTTAAATATCATAACACATAGACTATCTAATGCCCATTGGCACGTGAAATGTATGGTAATAGCACTGGTCTCCTAGGGATTAATGTGTACCCATATTCCTGTATAATATCAAGTTCGACAGTGACGGGTCTCGCCTGCTATTTGCTCATCGTATGAAAATGTCTGGAAGTTCATGTGGAGCGCCCCAGCAATTTCCTAGCCAGTCAGGGCATACCGTTTATGCGGTTTCGTTGACTACTCTCTACGTGTTCTCTGTGGGATCCAGTTCGTCGCGGCGGTTGCGACTCTAGGCAAGGCTCATCCGTAGATTTATTGATACCTCGGAGCTGCAGGCTCCTCGAGTAACTCACATGGCCCGCAGTCGTGAGACTAAGACTTGAGGGCACCTAAACCTTGCGGGATACCAAGATAGTTAATGATCTATGGATATACTAGGACACTGAGAACACGCGGGTGAATATTTGACCAGTAATTCTATTTCGTGCTGATATCCTCAACACGCGCCATATCATCATATTACCCAAGTTCAGCATGTCGCAGTGTACGTTATGTTACATGTGGAGTGAGAGGGATGGATCCATGTGGAAGCTCGGGAGCAAACGACGGAACGAGGTAAAACTGCGACTAGCAGTTGCAAACCTCGCCACCGTGCTGGGAGGCGGCTTGCCTATTGAGATCAATGCCCTGCCGTGTTCCTCCAGAGGGACCCCCGCGAGAACCACCAGTCCGCGATGATGGGGGTGCGGTAAGTGGAAGCTTCTTAGCTGTAGTTGCTCAGCTCACGGCGGGGACAGAAAATCGGACCTTACATACCAATGGCTGTAAATATATCTGCTACACCCTCTCCCGATTTGGCACTAGTCTCACTCCACATTAGACCTTCTTCCTCTGCATACTTTTGAGCTTCTTCCTGCGTGACCTGGCGGCGTGCAGCAAGATCAGCCTTGTTTCCGCAGAGAGCGATCACTATGGATGGATCAGCTTGACGTTGGAGCTCCCTGATCCAATTCCGTGCTTTCTCGAGTGATGACGCCTGAGTGATATCATATACTACCACCGCGCAGTTTGCATTGCGGTAGTACATAGGAGCCTATATCCAAGGTACGCTTAATATCGCTTTGACAGTGGAAATTGAATGGACGCACAAGGGACTATCAACGAATCCAGGTAAACGTCAGGTGCCTCGTTCGACAGTAAGGAAATCGTTAACATACCTTGTACCGTTCTTGACCTGCAGTATCCCTAGGAAGTAGTTAGTTATCGATACATCACGCGAGGCCGGAGGTATACCAAATCTCGAATTTAACCGTCGTCTGATCGTCTAGTGTGACGGTCTGCGTCAAGAACGCAGCTGCAGATAAGTAGGCGGTGAGTGACGAGTGAAGGGTGGGAGGTCCGAAAAAGCGTACCGCCGATAGTGCTTTCTCGGTAGTCATCGAATTGGTCCTTGACGAAGCGCAGGACTAAGCTGTGTGAAGACCCTTGAATGATGGATCCGGTGTGGAGTGCGGCACCCTACCTGGACTTTCCGACTGCTGACTCGCCTGAAAGGAATAAATAAGGGAGTGTTGGGCGAATGACCAGCAGGATGCATACCGAGCAAAACGAGCTTGAACTGGTACTGCTTTGACATTGATCACGGACAGAGTGCAAGGCAACGCGTCGTTTGAAGCAGCGCAAGTCCGCAGGCGTGCATTCGCAGTTATTGCTTATGTAATATATTGTTCCCACGGTAATGGCACATGTGTAAAATTTGCGCCCCACCTCGACTTGCCTTGCTACTACCATCATCGTCGTTCCCTCCATTTGCTCCTTGTCCTAGTCTGAGCTACGCCGTCCAGAAAGTTTCTTCTCAGTGTCGTCTCCAGCACACATATCTCCCGCCGTTTCAGTTCTCTTCGTCTGCTAAGCCCGCCTGCTCAGTACTCGTGCAATCCCCCCGTTTTCGTCCTAAAACAACAGAAAGGAAAATTTAAAAAAGGAAATGAATCGTCATCATCCTTACGGTGGTGGAGCCTATGATGGCGGCCATAGAAGAGGTGGCCCTCCCGGTGGACTAGGACCTGATAGATCCTACAATCACAGAGGCGGCACTCCGCGTGGGAGAGGCTTCGGTCGGGGTCGCGGCAGCTTTCATAGTGGCCACGACAGCGGCCCCTCCAGTTCCTATGATCAAAGTCAACATCAAGCCGACGTCAGCCCATACAACAGCTACGAGACGGGTACTCAAGACCATTTCTATCAAAACGGAAGTGGTAGTTACACAGCTGCAACACCCTCCACTCAGTACACTACCCAGAGCACGTCAGATGGCTATAATCAGGGTTACGGCAATTTCGAAGGTGCGCTTGAAATTGAGACTGAACATACAGTGCGAATCTAGGCAGTTATCATACGTCGCATCAGTCGAGCCGCAGTCAAGGCGGGGTAAAACTGACAGTTCTACTTGCGTTCTTCGCTGGGTATTCTTATGGTGGCCTTGCAGGCATTTAAGAGCCTTCGTCGCGAGCTTTGAGCTATTCATTAGCAAAAGCAGTGAAGTTGGACATCCAGCAAAATGCCAGGAAATGAGTTTTCCAAGCGTCATTCATTCGTTTTATCATGTCCTTGGCGATGCGATGCTTGAGTTTCCCCGGGGAATTTTGTTCGTACTCGGCGACTCGATGCGCTACGTGCCTAATTCTGCCTCGCTGCAAATTGCTTGGTTTTCTGCTTTTCGAAGCTCTTGATCTCACCCGTATCAATCCCTGTTAGAAGTCTCCGATACCAATTATGACGACGGAGGCTTTGGTCGCACTCGAAGGACTATCCGCCGCGAACGTGATGACAAAGTTCATGATTCCATTATTGAAGAACGCATACAGCGCGAGAGACCTTGTAGGACGCTTTTTATCCGGAATATCAAGGTAAGCTACCACTAGCAAGACTCGATTTAAGCTTGCGCATTATTCGTAAATGTTTGTACTGATAGTCTCGTTTTTCTTAGTACGAAACTAATAGCGATGATGTCCGTCGTTCGTTTGAAGAGCATGGCGAAATTAAAACCTTTTTCGATCTTATTGCTACCCGCGGAATGGTCTTCGTTACTTACGTAAGGTTATTCATATGAAACGCCGTACTTTACTGAGAACTGTTTTTTAGTACGATCTAAGGGCTGCTGAAAGAGCCAGGGAACGCCTACAGGGTTCCGAGATTAGTGGCCGACCTGTGAGTTACTGTTTCTGAAGTCCAAATTTAGGTCTAACCGAAACATCGAGATTGATGTCCATTATTCGTTACCACGAGACGACCAGAAACAAGGTGGAAGTGACCGAGAGAAAAATCAAGTAAGCCATCAAACTACCATGACCATACACCTTCTGAATATCGGGTTAGCAATACCAGGGTTGTCTGATAGTAACACTTAAAGATTCTCGTCAACCGATTGACGACAACGAAGTGCGTCGCAAATTCCAACAATTCGGGGATGTCAAGTCCGTGATGCCTGTTGGAGACCGCACGGAGTACGTGACCTTTCCTCTTATTTTCTAGTTACTCATATTTATTCCAGTCAGCGATATGTCGAATATTACGACATGCGGGTGAGGTATTATGCTACATCATTCGCTCTCTAGCTCACTCCAGGCTAGAATTGTGATGAAGCCTTTGATCGGTTACGCCATCAAGGCTTGCAAGATGGTACCATGGATATTATCTATGCATGGGAAGAATCCGAAATGACTGGTCCAGCCACGCAACGGTAGAAACTTGATTAATTCTTCCTGTATTTATTGATGTAACTTGTATTTCAGCCGTGAACCAAGATATGAAGGCGGTCGGGACTGGGAAGAGCGAGGTCACAGCTTCCGAGGACGCGGGCGTGCCCGAGGCAGAGGTCGAGGCCGAGGTTACGATGATGGTTGGGACCGTAGAGATGACTTGAGAGATCGTGATAGGCGAGGCTTTGACGATGATTCTAGGGGTGGGCGCGGTGGCGGTCGAGGCTACGGTGGCGACAGGGGCGGATATGGTGGGGATCGTTTCGACTCGCGTCCACCATTTTCTGCTGGCGGCAGCTACAGTGACCCGACAAACACGACAACCGATTACGCTCAACCTCCCAGATTTACTGGTTCACAGGTGTGTTTTCCTCACTTTTACAAGTGCGCGTCAGTCTGACGTGATATTAGGAAACCGAAGACCGCTTAGAACAAGCCAGAAAAGTGCAACAATTGTTGGCCGCCCTGAAGCAGCCTCAGAATGCAACCGTGTCTTCTGTAGCCACTCAACCTGCTCCCAGCCATGTTCCTCCCCCCTCACTTCCAATGGCCCCAATTGCGCAGCCGCCGCCTGGCTCAAACCCATATTATCCCCCTCCATCAATGCAACAACCAGCACACCCGTATTCGGCGATACCTAGTCAAAGTACGAATCCTTATGGCCAAATGCCACTACAGACCCAAACGCCACAGCCAGGGCAGGCACCTTCCGGAATGGGGTCCCTTCCTCCTAACATCCTCGCGTTACTTCAGCAGTCGTCGAACCAGCAGCCCCCGCTAGCACCGCAGCAACCACCATCTGCCCCGCAGTACGGAATGCCCCCGCCTCCCCCACAAATGATGTCACCACCTCCTATGTCAAGTCTACCTCCCGGTGCTCCACAACCGGGGGGGCCGGGATACCAACAGCTGATGGCTTTCCTCGTGAGTCTTTTGCTTGTCCGCCTTTTTTTTCTGACGGTTCGCCGGTAGGCGTCTCAGAAACGAGGTTAAGCTAGTACATGCCCATGTTCAACCAGAGTCGTCCTGCGGTATGCACGCTGTTTGCCATGTAATACGTTTGTGTAATACGTTATCATTATGAAATTCGTATTTCTTCGTCTGTCTGTCGACGATGACGGTGACTTCGGTCCGGAGAAAGACGTGCGTATACTGTCGATCGAGTGCAACATTCCTATTTACTTGTGTGCAATCTTGATCATGAACAAACCGATGCTATTGCAAGGCGGAATTCTCCGGATGGGTGGGTTCCGTTGCACTGGCATCGCGATCTCAACCATGATCGTGCTTCGTCCGACTCTGATAAATTGGGGATGTAGGAGGATGGGGAACCCCGGACGCCTACTTTTCATTCCTCGCTTCTTTCTTGAAGTGATCCCCTTATCTAGTCCCAGAGTCGTCGGTCTGGCGCCACGCGTTGAAACTGTTTGAGCCCAGTGACCGAGCCTCTCATCTAATATTTCAACGATGGCAGACGCAGATCCATGATTCCGATAAACTATTCATTGTGCTCGATTTCCGTCAACATCTTACCTGGTGGTCGATAATCCGACTGACGTTCAATCCAAACACAAAATAGGTTAAATGACCAAATGCTCCATAGAATCCCATTGCGTAGATATCGCTCCTGAAGAGTGAATCTAATCTACCGTGCCGATTCGTTCGATCTTACAACGTGACCAAGGCGTAAATGTTGGCGGCAATGATGACAATCCATATAAAGTACCCAATCACCGTCACGATCTTGCCGCTGCTAAAGTCGACCAGTTCATCCTCAAAATCACCTTCCTTGTCTCTCGGCGCATCGACGCTGTCGACCCCACGAAGCGAAGGAGAACAAGGAGCCGTTTGACTTGACGACACGAACTTGAGTTTCGGCTTGACCGACATGATTCGCGACGAGGACGTGAGATAGATGAGCGGGAGGACGATGAACGGAAGGATGATGGACAGGGCAACCTGACTCCCGACCAGCAATGCGTTGATTCCACTTTCGCCTACGACGGAAGCGACTATGACGGAAGGGATCAGTCCGAGGAGACGGGTAATCAGACGACGAAGTGTGGGCTAACGGAACAACCATCAACACTCGTCGAGGCACAAGTAAATAATTTGTTACCGAAACTTTCCAGTGCAAAAACCCTTCAGAGACACTCTGACCGGCCACGGTAGCGATGATGGACGCGCTCTGGCCCGAAGCGAGCAAGGCTAGAGCAAAAAGAATGCCGGCGCCTATCTTCCAATCAGCACGTTTGCATTTTTGACATGACATACACTTGCCATTCCCAATACGGGTTTGAATCAGTGAATACGCGGCAAACAGGCTTGCTGGAGACTCGTTTCCATAAGCATGCGAGTTGTAATAGAACACAGCACTCGCAATAATGAGGATCCTGCGATAAAGTGAGCGATGCAGAACAAGCCTAGCTTTTTAATCCTTACAATGAGTTAATGATAACAGCAAAACCCATCAGGCTAATGATCATGTCGGCCATGCCATGGTAAACGTGGGATCTAACGAAACCGAGCTTGTTGTTCTCCCGATCAGCGTGTGTGTGGACATTCGGCGGATAACTTGTCTCATCGGAGCGGGAGATGCTAAATAATCTTCTCCAACTAAACATGTAGCACATGGATCGCAGTATGCGCTGCAATGATAACATCTGATGTTCAGATGAATCGTCTGCGAATGATGGTAGATCCTGTTTCAAGCTTTTTGCCAGCCGATCCTGTGTTGCGAGATGAGATCCAAGGAAGAGACTGTGCGGCATGACGGTGGAACCGATAATCCCTACAGCTGAAACGACGATGAGATTTTGTACGGAGGGATAGGGAGCACATACAGG
>JBBPLP010000270.1:0-18701 GCA_038089875.1 Fistulinella prunicolor
GGTTGCGGCTCTTCACCAGTAGTCAGGGGCTCAGAGGCCGCCTGCAGAAAGTCTAGGAAGATCAGCTGATATATCAGTGGACACATCTGAACCTAACTCACCTAGATCTAATATATCCCCGTCCGACCCGGATTTCCAAGCCATCAGAAGCTTTTCCCTTAAATCAACCATTTGGTTGACAAGATCTTCCGCGGCATCTATATCGGTGTAGCGAGGGTCTAGTCGTCCCGCCAAGTGATTCACAACGATAGAAAGAAGCACGTCGTGAAACGACGGAGGCAGATCGTCGCCGTATTGTTTCCGAAATTTGTTAACCAAATAATCACTGTTAATCTTCGCATTGATTTCGCTGTGGTTGTCGTCTGCAGCAGGCCTCTGGTAGGATTGATCGTCAATCATTTCTTCCTGTTTGTCGTGGTGGACACTGGGCGAGACCGACATGAAGATATGACCCAGTAGTAGTAGCTGTGAGGTTAGCCCCTTATGTATATCACAGAACTACATACATTATGTAAAGTCCAGATGTCGAATTTTATCAGACACGGCGGGTCTTTGAGTCCTAAGCATCCTCCACTCGGAACCTGATGACCAAGCTCCGGGTCACTGGTTTATTCGAGGTCTGACGGTTCAACAAGTATAATGTTGAATACAACAACGACAGGTATCACCGAGCAGGTCAGTGACAGTTGTGGGAGGTGAATAATATAAGACGAATTCAGCAAGCTGACAGGTTTACATTAGACCTGATGTTTCTCGGACGTCGAGCAAGAAACATAGTTTGTATTCTTGAATGAAAAATACAATCTGTTCGCAGTCACAAAATACCATGCTCCTTACTGTACGACACAGCTAGTACCAGAATTTTTCTCTTTCTCCAACTTTTCGCGCTCCAGTCGTTTTCTTTCCTCCTCCTTAATACGCTCTGCTGCTTCAAGCAATTCGCGTTCCTTCTTCCTTTGTTCTTGGAGTCTCTCGCGTTCTTTCCTTTCTCGCTCCAGCGTCTCTTTCTCTTGCTTCTCGCGTTCCCGCTTGGCGTGCTCCCGCTTCTCTCGTTCCTGTTGCTCATACGCGTGCCCCTCTCGTTCCTTCTTTTCGCGTTCCCGTAATTCACGTTCGGCAGCTAGTTGTGCTTCAGCTCGCCTTCTCCCTGCCTCTGCAAGTTCACGGGCTCTATGTTCCTGTTCGAGCAGCTGCACATTATGTTCAGTATCCGCCTTCTGCTTCCTGAAATCTTTCTTGAACCACCGATTCTCATTCTCGAGTCGTGCATTTTCCGTTGCAAAGTTCGCGACCATTCGTTCAAGGCCCCCCCGGATGCGTTCAATCTTGTCTCGTGCTTTCTGCGCCTCTTCCTGGAGAAGCTCCCTGGTTTCTTCATCGTCTGCGAGTCTTGCAGCTTCTATCCCCAGGCACAAGTCATCCAGTGCCTCCGTATGACGTTCAGCCTGCTCTTTCAACGTGTTCATAACGTCAGCACCCACAGTGGTGTGGGCGAGGTCCTTTGCCTGGTTCACCATCTC
Organism: Fistulinella prunicolor; assembly: GCA_038089875.1. NCBI lineage: Eukaryota > Fungi > Basidiomycota > Agaricomycetes > Boletales > Boletaceae > Fistulinella > Fistulinella prunicolor. Next base: position 1,521 of record JBBPLP010000270.1, read on the forward strand.
GTCTTGGACAAGAAGCGTCGAGGGCTCAAGACCGACCAAGTGGCGAAGGATCGCGTGGGCGGATGCCTGCGAACCGTCGTGGCGAAGCATCCGAGCCCCCCTATCAAGCGCAGGCTTGAAGAACTTTTCCTTGCTTGCTAGCTCTCGTTCTCTCGCCTCCCCTTCTTCCGGGTCCACTTTAGACCACATGTTTGTGACGAGGAGGACGTTCTGGAGACCGGTGTCCCCAATGAGATTCCGGAGGATGTGGAAATTTCTTCTCGATGGACCGCCCATCTTGTTATCAGTGATGCGGTGCATATAGATCACGCCAGCAAGTCTGGCCCCCTGACTATAGCTGCGTACGGAGGTACACAAGATTAGTATGTGGTCGAAGCAATCTATATTATTCACTCACGAGCCGGCGAGGTAGTCCGTTATTGACTTGAGGACGTCGGTATCACTTCGTGTGGTGTCGTCAAACCCTGGCGTATCGATCAACGTGACAGTCCGCCTATCGAGGAAAAACGCGGAAGTTTCCACGTCAATGGTACAGCTCTCGAGTGAATCGCTGACAGCCAAGGTTGACCCGCTTGCGAGGTTAATAAACTGAGAGGGTTCCATCATCATCTATCGGTCGTTTTGGTGAGGTAGAAACAACCTACGGTCGATTTTCCGCTGCCAGTGGCTCCCATGACACTATAAAGGGGAATCTGTGAGACAGCGCCACGTAAGAGCAAGAGCTCGCGCACGCTACTCTCATCCTCTCTTCTCCGGAAGCCATTATGTATGACTGTAATTCAGGTTTGCAGGATGAATGGAGACAGTCGACGGTGACAGGGCTTGTTGCGCCAGGAGTCCGAGTGGCTATGGCAAAACCGAATGGTATGTATTCTGGGGTGCTCTTTTATCATCAGTTCCTGTTGCGGGGGCGTCACGCTCCATCCTACGGAACGCACATGTAGGTCCAGGTAGGCGAGGCGTCGTCTTCACTTTTGTAGTAATACTGGTCTGATCGGCCTCGAGGCTCTCCGCGAGGCTCCTGTGCTGTCATGGGATTGAATGGCATGAGGGGAACGCTTGCGGCTATCCGATATCCAGTGTTGGGAGTTGCGGTGCACATATTTCGGTACGAGTGCTTAGTAGCATAAAGCCAACTTTTTGACGCGGTTTCCTTTGTTGATTACAACACTTTACTACCATTTCTTTGCAATTGCTGGACGTCGACTCTTGGACGCTGCCAAGACACCCCATGGCCCGTCGTGCGCACGGCGGGGTGGAACCAATGCTGCTGTCTGATCGGCGTTCTGACTTGCTGTTGACGCTATCACTTAGTCACTTGCCTTATAACTCATGGAATGGAACAACGGCCCTACCGCATGGCTTTGGTTTCTGCGCCGCACGCACGACATGTGGATGAGCGCCTCACTCCCACAGTTGGCACTGCGTAACTGCCCACGCTGTTGCATGTTCATATACGTTCAGGAGGCTAACCTGACAAGATTTGAGCTTCAGACCAAAGAAGGTGGAGCGTGCGAACCACACAATTGAACGACGCGACTCACTTCCACATGACACGCTTGCCTATATGCTGTGCCTCCCAACTCTAGCGCCACAGCACGGGAGGCACATTCTCACTTGGATCTCGGGACAACCTCGAGGCTCACTTTGCAATTGGGCTTGATTCATTGAAATCACGATTCAAGATGGGCCTAGATCTTCCGAACAAAACGGCGAGCATAATGCGACGATTACTACAGCGCTGTTAACACGTGTTCTGTGAGTGACAAGTCCGTGATGTCTTCCCATCTAACGTTCACCTCCTTCCAGTGTCCAACGCTACTAACCAATCGACCATGGGTCAGATCATCTCAGCCGTTCTGAGCTGCATTCCTAGCCTCGCAGGGCTGCTAAGAGAGAAAAGGCAGAGTTTGAGGCTTCCAGGAGACGAAGATGTGGAGCCAGGGCTCGGAGCGAGAGCAGGCGCATCTATGCCATCCATGGCGCAGGTTACTGGGCCTAAGCCTGTCTACATAGCGTATGTGGCATCTTTCATCTTTGTTTTACCAGGATCCTCATGGTGTGGCATCAGGGTCATGGGCCTTACTGGGAGTGGGAAGTCGACGGTCCGTCCATCAATCGGCTTAACTGACAACCCGCTGCTCACTCACAATGGGCTTTCTAGTTTGTCAACTTGGCATCAAGGTCTTCGCTCTCTGTAGGGCGAGGGTTGGAAAGTTGTACCTCGGAAGTACAAACATCAAACACGTTCAGCATCGACGGAAAACAGGTCATCCTGATTGATACGCCAGGATTTGGTGATACTACTCTGACAGACAGCGACATTTGGAAGATTATAGCCGCCTCGTTCGTCACTAGGTAACTTGGGCGCGTGACTACCAAGAACAGAAAGACTGACAGTTCACCATTCTCTTAGTCACAGGGCGGGAATACATTTCTCGGGTGTCATTTATATGCATAATATATCAGACGTGAAGATGTCTGGGTCAGCTCGACAGAGTTTTAAAATGTTCCAGGAACTTTGCGGCGAAGAAGCTTTCTCGAACGTCCTCCTCGTTACCAGCATGTGGGACAAAGTTACGCTCGAAGAAGGCAATGCACGATATCAGGAACTCGAGACCAATGACATATTTTTCAAACCGGTGCTCGAAAAGGGTGCATGCATGTTGCGTCACGACAACACCCCCACCTCCGCGCTAGCGATCGTCCGACAAGTCGTCGATAGGCCCCCTGTGGTACTTCGCATTCAGAAGGAGTTGGGAGGCGGCATGAACATCATGCAGACGTCTGTATACAGGCAGATACGTGAGCTCATGTCGGAGCTAGTTGCTCAGCGTCAGAGGAAGCTGGACTCGTTGCTGGTAGACGCGGAGGGGGACTGGGACGCGGAGACGCAAGAAGAACTACAAGAAGAAATTGAAACCGCCAGGGCAGAGCTGCAAGAAGCCCAGGGCAAGGCTGCGACGCTTGCGAGCGAATATCAATCTGAACTGCGCAGGATCGAGGAGGTGCTACGTAGACGAAGGAGGGGTGACATATCTGGCACGTAGGATGTGCTGTAGGTCTGAGCTGCTGTTATTCATGCACATGGCAATGGCAACTGATCGAGGCGGTTTCGAGTTCCTGAATCATCCAAGTCATAGCATCTACTCATCTCTCATGTATTGCAATACTTGCGTACGAGCCGGTGGCAGCTCACTAGTCTCGTAATGTATGTGTACATAAAAGGAATGGCCATGCCTGCCGGAGTGATCCGATACTTCATCTCGTTCGTCCTCTCCCCAATCATTGCATTAGCGCCATTACAACATTCCTCCGCAGCCACAAAACTACACGTTCAATCATTTATGCAGTGGATAATATGCGAGCGCTATTACTCCGCCGCGGCACCGGAGACAGGATTCGGAAAGTCACTCCCTAGAATTGGTTCTCGTCCGAGGGTCCAGCCTGGTCCGACAAGGCGATGATTAATTCATTTCGATCTTCGAAACAGCAAGGATTTCGCGTGTTCTCTCTATGCGCCGATCAACCAATGGTTGGGGGAGGTCCAGACCGTGCCTCACTTTCGAGCTCCTACGAACTCGAAGTTTGGTGATATAAAGAGACTGTGCCCACCCGTTTCGACATCTCGCTCAGCCACACCCCAGAGTGTTTCTATCTTCGAGCCTCTTGTTCCCCTGACTAAGCGGAAGCATTTATATGTCCCTTCGCGAGCAAACCGTGGTGATTGCGTACGCAAGTCTCCAAAGTTACCTATTTGACTGAATCCTGAATCTACATCCAGGGTTATAGGAGTCACCGGAAGCGGGAAATCGACCGTGCGTATTGTCTCTGAATAAAGCATTTGATAGCTAACCGACAGAAACAACCATGGTTTAGTTTATCGATCTAGCCAGCGGATCAAGTTCGCCTGCTAGTAACTCGCCCCGAAGCTGCACTACCGAGTTGGAATTATCGACATTCTCCCTCGATGGGCGGACCGTCACGTTGATTGACACCCCGGGTTTTCATGATACTGCGCCAAGCGTACTAGATGTTCTCAAGTTGATCAGTGATCATTTTTCTGGACTGTAAGCACCCACACATCCCCTACGAGACAGAGACATCTTCACGAATCTACACCCAGGTATAGCCAAGGCTTCAAGCTTGCGGGTGTGATTTATATGCATTATATCACCGAGGACCGTATGGACGGTCTATCGAGGGACAACTTTCGTGTCTTTCGCAAATTCTGTGGTGATACAAGCCTCCGGGATGTCTTAATTGTCGCCAACAAGGGGCCTGACCAAGGTCTATATGATGGTGAAGTACGAGCGCAAGAATCTCTTCAAAAAGACGAGCTTTTCAAGCCCGCCGTGGACAAGGGGGCTCGGATACATTGCCACGATGGTTCCCAGGCATCGGCATACGCAATCCTGCGCAACTTGATCAATCGAGAGCACACGATTCCTCCTACCCAGGAAGATCCTTGCGGCCTGAAACCGGATCTTGCGCGCACCACCACTATCACCTCCATCACCACAGGTGCAGATGCGGCACGCGAACTAGCGGGCCAGGTTGAGCATCACGCCAAGGCATTTGGGGAGCTGTGCCAAGGAATAGACGCAGCCACACGTGCGCAAGACAAGGAAACAAAGGAAGCACTGCAGGAAAAGGCCAAGAACTCGCTTGGAGAGATCGAGCGCATTCGGTACGATCTCGAACAGATGGTGACGGACCTTGCGACGGAAAATTTACGGCTCGAGGATGAGAATCGACGGTACAAGCAAGAGGTCTCGGTACAGAGGGTGGAAACTCAACACAATGTAGGGCCGCTTGGGGAGAACCGCAGGGTTTACGAGCCGGTGGAGGTGGGACGGGGACGGGCTGAATCACAACTGGCCGAAGAACGTCGCCAAAAGAGTGAGGATGGCCGGAGGGAACAAACAAGACCAACTTTACAGTACGACAAGCTTTTCGTATGTGGCACTCTCGTCTTCGCCTTGATCTGTGTGTCTCGTTTTGCTTTTGATAGTTTCACATTCTCACTATTGTAACCATTCACACATGTAATTCCAACAGAGCCTGTGTCTCTTTGCTGTATTTACGGCGTAGTCCAATTACCGTTAAGTGTATTTTTTTATTTATTATAATTTATTTAGATAACATCAATGTACTGGTCCCATTCAATATCTATCATACCTTCAATCCCATCATCGAAAGTGCCGCCCGAGGCGCGGAAGGATCATATTTGCTCATGTCAGGGTTCAACGAGGCTATGATTCCGCATTTTGACCTTTGAAACAATGTGGAGTCCTCGTGTGCCCCCTAAGCACCGCCAATCGAATAGCATTCAAGTTAGGAATCACAAAGATGGCAGCGCCTCGCTCATAATCGATGATCGCGCACCAGTAGCTACAACAGCGAGAAGGGACGTTGATGTTGAATGCTGTATATGCCCGATCGTTCCGATGCATTACGAATGAACGCGTGCCATCACTCCCGCGCGCTAATAAGGTGTCATCGTCCCCCGGTAGTCGATGTTGTCCTGACGTTACGTCTAGGTTATCATGGCACCCTGGAGGTGTGGTATGATCGACCGTAAGCGACTTCCTCGGATCGGATTATTAAATCTCGGCGCGGGAGAGTTGAATCTTTGCCTGTCGCTGACTGTTCGCTCGAGAAACTGTAGCAACGTCCACCTCTTTTGGTTCAAGTGGATAGCAGGTATCGTTGTCTCATAAGTACCACGCTCAAATTGCCTTGAACGAAGACCGACCTTTATCTCCTCCGTAAGAGGACAGGTGGCATGCATTCGTCGATAATATGCCAGGTACCAGAAGGTCGTACGAAACATCACTTTCGTACCATTCGCGATCTCCGCGGGGTCGCTGGTTGGAACGCTACACGCCTTGTTGGTTTCGGATGGCGAAATAAACTCACGGCACTCCTTTACCGCAAGATTGAACTTTGTCCGCGCGAGTAGGTCCCCGATAGCCTACACGCACTGACATTATGCAAGCGCCAACGATTTCCTTGACCGAGCCACGAGTTAAAGCATGGAGAATGTGTAGCTGATGCAAACACGACGAATTGCGCGTCCGGTTCGGTAGTGTGGAAGAGCCAAAAAGGTCTCCGAGACTGAAACGGGGCAGTCGTACGTGTTGGCGCGATAATATATGAGGCCATGAGGCCTGATCACAATAATTCTACGTCATTTGCTGCCAATGCATTGTCATCTACTTCCTTTCAAAGTACGTCACTATTAGCAAGACGGGCGGAAAAAAAAACTTACCCGAAGCCCGCAGCTATAGCCTGGCTAGCACGTACCACATCAAATGCGCAGACCTGCAGGTGAGGGTATCGCGATCCATCGTGATGAGCATGTTCACGAAAACTCGGCACCAAGTCTCCAAGAAAGACATTCGAACGCTGGTCAGGCCTTGCGAGTCCCGCGGCATGGCCCCATTTTAGTCTGTCGCGGTCCCAATCCTGACGTGTATGTGGGCCCTTCAAGTACACTGCCCCATAGACGTCTGAGACCGCTACCTCCGTAGGCACGATGTTTTGTGATGAGGGTGAACTTCAGAGTATGGAGCAGTTCCTAGAAGGACTACATGGAGCTGATGTCGACTTTTGAATTCTAAACGAAGAATTTGAGATAAGATAATAAGCGTGACATTCTACGACGCACCATACATACTGTATCATGTTGGTTATGTACATCGAGGGAGGGTTTGTAAATCTAATCACTAGATCTAATGAAATGGTAAACTGCGCAGGTCCAGCTCCAGCGGTAGTCGAGAGCTTCGAATATCAAAAAAAGGTACCAATGGTATAAAGAAATGACAATTCCAGTTTACTCGATCCCTTCCTCCTCCTCCGCAAGGAGCCTTTCCACCTCCAATGCGGCCATGCAACCACTGCCTGCACTCGTGATTGCCTGCCTGTATCGTTTGTCCTGGACGTCACCAGCCGCAAAGACGCCTTTGACGCTTGTCTGCGTTGTGCCTGGGACGGTGACGATGTACCCGTCCTCGTCTGTCTGCAGTTGGCTGCGGACGAGTGTGGTAGCTGGCTCGTGCCCTATGGCATAGAAGAGACCGTTGACTGGAAGATCCTTTTCTTCGCCTGTGAGTACATTTTTGATCCGGAGATTGTTGAGGAGGTCGCCATCTCCCTGACACTCGGTAGCAACCGTGTTCCAAAGGATAGTCTACGCACGGTAGATTGAAGATAACGCCATGTTCAGTAACTCGGTCCGTAGTATCTGAACTAACCGTACGTACAATCTTTGGATGGTTCATCAAACGTTTAGCCATGATCTTGGAAGCGCGCAGTTCGCCTCTTCGCACTAGCACATACACATGTGAACCGTACTTGGTAAGATCTGAGGAAGGCAGATGAAGTTGAGGTATCAGGAAACGCAACGCTATCTACTTACAAGTCGCTTCCTCCGCCGCAGAGTCTCCGCCGCCTATGACGGCGAGAGGCTTGTTCCTGCCGAATATATATCACGTCAATGCCCGATACGCAACTATCGCCTCAGGCACCATAAAGCTCACCTGAAGATTGGAACGGCACCATCGCAGACAGCACAAGCACTGATTCCGCTTTGCCAATATGCGTTCTCGCCCCTGAGGCCCAGACGTTTTGCGCTTGCACCGGTTGCTATGATAATGGCGTCAGTGGTTTCGGGTTCTTCGGTTTCTTGGCCATCGCGCCAGTACCGGAACGGGCGCGCGGACAAGTCAATCTTGGACACGGTTTCTGTGATGACTTGCGTTCCGAATCGTATAGACTGCTCGCGGAACTTGTCCATCAGCTCGGGTCCCATAATGCCTGCGGGAAACCCAGGATAGTTCTCGACTAGAATTTGGAAGATGCGTGAGGAGGCGCGAGTGAGTGGATTCGGTGCGTGGACTTACTTTCTGTCGTTGTAGTGAGTTGACCACCTGCCGCAAACCCGTTTGCCATGAACCCCTCGAAGAGGATGGGGTTGAGGTTGGCACGAGCGAGGTACACAGCAGCCGTGTGTCCAGCGGGACCAGAACCAATAATGACCTGTGCATGGTCACGGGCACACACATGAGTGGACAGGATGGGCTTGCACATTCAGGGGAGAAGACGTACGACTTTAGAATGCATTTTCGTGCTTCTAGGCACAGTTCCGTTTGTGAGAGGCGCCATGAAGCTCGCGGTTCGAGATCGAGATGGGTCTTGCCTAAGGGTGAGAACAGATGCAGAGGCTGTCGGAAAGAAGGACGCCGTGAAGGCTTTTATAAGTGTGCGATTGCGTGAAAACAGGATGGCGGAGACAGATACAGATCAGTCACTAGCAGTGTGACTGATTCAACAACAAGATGGAAGACTCGGTAAAGAAGTCACGTGGGGTGTGATGGAAAATGTGGTCACGGGATCCGGGACTCCCCCGGGCCAACACAAAACAATCGCCCGTCCTCGGAAGTTCGAGGTGAGTGACCTATCGGCACCAGCACCACCCATTACAGTCACTATGCAGCAGTTGTCGAAAACAAATCTGGCGAGGATAGTGTGAGCAGCCGCGAGAACTCTTCTGCTACATTGGTCAATCCGGGCACGAGCATCTTCGACCTCACCAAATCTAGAACGATCGAAGCAGAGGGTAAAGAGGGAGGTTCCTCCGTCGATGGGGGTTTCATATGCAGTGGCGATATACCCCTAGTATATGGCAGAACAAGAGGATGAATTTGATGTTGCCATGTTCGTGTTCCTTTGCCTTCTTGATTTGGTGGCTGTCTCATCTAGACGTGTTAGCGGGGATACCTTTGTTATTCTTTCTCGAGCCCGTGACTGGTGGGTTGTACAGCACGATCCAACGGGCTCCGGTGTTATCGACACCATTACCTCAAAACAAGGACGGGTACCTGCAGGTTGTTTGTTGGAGACAAACGTCCCGGTCGCATCAGCCAAAGTCTCTGGCCCCTCTGATGTTTCCGAGAGCAAGACATCGATTTTGCCATTGAGTACTATATCAACGAGCTTTCCCGGCATTGCGTTGATGGACTACGAGAAGAAAGGACCTGAGGAGTTGTACCTGGCTAAGGATGATTTGTTATTGAGGATGTTCAAGTGATATAACCATTGGTCATATCTGCGCTTTCACTGGTTCGATTTTGTCTAAGGCTCACCATTTTTGTAGGCCGTCAAGGAGGATGGCGGTGATCGCGGCTGGGTTCCATCTTCGTTCATTGGGAAGGTGCCAACTCCAGGTGGTGAACCACCGACCCCAAGCGCAAGCCCAGCCCCTGCAATGAATAACGGATCTTCCCTCAACGCCGATGTCCCGACCCAAAATCAGGTTTCACCAACGTCGTCTGCATTCCCCAGGCCAGCGCAGACTCGCGCACTCACATGATGAACGTACCACCATCATTTGGCGTATCTATTCTTCTTTCTTTGTACCCGATCTTTGCACCACCTCATATTCATACGATAACAAGCTACCGCGTCGGTGGCATCGCCATCTTTCGTGCCTTGTTAGCGCTTGCATATCACACACGGCCGCATAGCTCTTTCCTTTTGCCTCGAGAGAACAACAATTCGCTTACGCATCTATCATGATACGATATCTTCTGGGTTCAGATGACGATGGCGCAGGGTTGGTCGATGATCTGCCATTTCTATGTCAACGTCTTGTCCGTCGTAAATGCCTTGTAGATCAATCTAATGAGTATAAACGTTAACATTTTGTAGTGCCCATTGTCAACGCCCACGGTCACATTCCCAAACAGCCGGATCCCATGAGCGTGAATTCTCCAATCACGCGACAGCCTGACTACCAAGCTTGAGACTCTTGAGAGGACTGCCAGTGCTTGTCTCAGTCCGACACAAACCCTAACCTTAGAACGAGGGAACCTAACCCCGAAGCATACGCCGGTTACTTCTTCCCACTTGACACCCGTCCTCCTTACACTCAAAGTCTCTCCTTTCTCGTCTCTTTGTCCGGCAGGTGACTATGGAGTACGACCGGAAATCCGCTGTTTCCTCTTTCTATGGTGCACGCAGGTCAATAGATCCCCTCAACGACGTGCCTGCGCCAGGTCCGAATAACAACTTACCCAGAGGAGCCGCCCGGCCACGCGCAGAGTCTCAGTCCTCTTTCTACGCCGACCGACAGTCTCGGACATCACAAGACCTGCTCAATGCTCAGTCCGCAGGATACAACGCTTCATCTTTTTTTGCCGCTGGCAGGCAAGAGCCGCTGAAAGGTGGTCGCGACGAAGAAGAAGAAGCGGGTCGGCCGGAAAACTGGGACGTGTTTGCGGACTTCAATAACACAGGGCCAAGGTATAGCTCTGCGTTTGGTATCGGGCAGCACCAGGAACCTGCGTAAGCGGTCGATTCTCTCTCTTGTTCGTGTATGTCGCTCATGATGCAACTGGGGGAAAATAGCTATCACCAACTACCGTCCACGACGCCTATGGCTATGAGCAAAGCGGAAGGTATTGATAATGATGGTGCGATTGCGCCGGTTGAACTTGTCACGGTCCCTGCTCTCGGACCTGAGTGGGAGCGTAGAGAAATGAAGAAGATGACGAAATCGGGTCGAAGGGAAATCAAGAACGAGGAGCGTCGTGCAAAATGGAGAGCATGGAACCGAGGCGAAATAGGTCTTTGCGGCACCAAATGGTTCACTAAGAGGTTCCTCGTGTTCTGCGTTTTTGCTTGGTGTGCTATGTTAGTGTCCATCCTTTCCACTCTTACTGGTTTGGTGCTCATGATGGTGCTGCATGAACTCAAAATGACAGTATCGCCATCGTACTTGCGATCACTATTCCTCGGGTACCAGCAATCTCGTTTTACAGCGCTGCTCCATTGGTCGCTGCTACAGGCAACTTCAATGCATCGATACCGACGGAATTCTCACGTTCCCCAGCCAACTTCTCGTTCCCCGCCTTTGCCGAGATTCAAGTCGATACAACCAGCAATATTATCCCTCTCACGTTCAACCACATCAATGCTCAGGTGTGGTATCCCTCCAGTAATTTCCAGATTGGGACGGGTTACTTTGGAAAAGTAACGCTACCTGCACATTCGTTCCCAATCATCCAAGTCCCGCTCAACTTTTCATACATTGCGCCCAATGATACTGATCCCACCTGGGTGGCGTGGTACAACGCATGCAAAAACTCAGCGACATACACAAATGGGGTCAGACCCGGTGCGTTTCGCCGTCCACGAATTCTAATGTATGCTGACGTCGGGATGTTTAGGAGTAAGCTTCGAGATCATTTTGACGATGGACATTCAGGGCCTAATCTCGCAGAGTACGGCATCTGCGCAGGTAGACGCTGCAGCATGTCCCTTCGAGCTGTCCCTCGATAGCGCCTAAAAGTCACTCTCGAACTATCAAGGACACATACATATAACTTCTCTCCCTCCCTCCCTCTTTGGATACTTTTTCTCTTGATCTTTGATCGTTCTAACGCCAAGTCTGGGTTCTGTGGGACATATCCTTCTCTCTCGTCGTAAAACCTCCTGTGGAGCATGTTGATGGGCTTCTCGGCACGGACTTATTGCATATGGGTACACTTCACTAGTCATTTTTCTTTCGCGGAGAACTCTTCGCTTACCTTTTCAGCGTTTCCATCGCAATGTCCCTCGCTCTTCCTTACTCGACCAATCCTTTAAATATGGCTTACTGATACCTTATTCCTTGACACTGACATTTTTCATCTCCCTGCCCTGTAAAGAATACATCATCATGAACTGCGTGCAGTATAACTTGTGCCAATAAAGTCTCTTTCAGGATCGGCCTGACGTTGACAGTGGATGTGCATTCTGCTGCGAAGCAACTTGAGCGCAGAAAAGCAGGGATGCAATACAGACTAATGCACATTACGAGTCTACTGAGAGCAAAAGGGACGAAAGCTATGCTAAATTAATTCTAGATCTACAGGATGTGGGGCCGGCGTTCCGGATCATTGAAACATGAACACACAACGTCTGTCTATCGAAAGCATTCCAAAACATAGATCGTCGCACGTACGCATGGGTATCAAGTGAGCGCGAAGGGGTATCATGCGAACGACGAAGAGCAGAAAACATCATCGACCGCGATCAAAATAAATGACTCGTTTCGATGGCGTCGTACACGTGGGCCATCAGGTTATCGCGGGAAGGAATAAGGTCCGGGCCCCATCGTTCAAAGCTGAGCTGTTAGGTTTCGAGGACAGCTGTTTGAGGGGCATTTAGGTACGGCAGCGGGTATTGTGGCAGCGGGTGCTCGGAGTACGGGGGAGGAGGGGGAAAGGCGACATAGTCAATGGGTGGGGCCGTATAAATGCATGGGGGCGCAACGGCGATCCTCGGCACTACGTGTTCAAATATAAGACGTGGACGAGAACGGGGGGGAAAGGGATCGTTCATAGGCTGATTGCGATGGGGGAGGCCACGACCGGTACCTGCGCCTGCATTGGGGGAAACACGACCGAACGTCGTGCGGAAATGGATCCTGTGGACCCATGATCGTGGCAGTGGTTGGGGTACGTTCGATGGCCTGCCGGCTGGTTGAGGCGGGCGAAAGCACGGGAATTTGGATATGAACGCGAATGCCAATACGAGGACGAGGAAACAAACTGGAGAGCAAGCGGTTGGTATCGGCTTCGGAGGCCGGTGTGCAAAAGACGCAAGAGCGAGCACCTACCCAAGCCAATGACGATCCCGAGGATCGTCCTGAGCTGGATGTGCCCCGGTGGTCCCTGTGGAGGCGGAGGGGGTGGGGGCGCAGACTTCGCTGCGAAGACGAAATACACACTGGTAGAGGTAGCAGCGAGGAGTGAGCTAGGTTCATAGTAAGTGGGGGTAGTCGAAGTAGACACTATGCCCATTACATAGATAACAGTACAAGACTGCGGAGCAAGGCGATCGTGTCCGACCCGACCTTTATAACATAGACCGGCGTTTTAATGCGTACGAGTGTCTTCACTGCCGGGCCATGCGTAGCACCGTCATGGTGCCCGTACTCGCCGCGGGAGAATTGAGCAGGTTATGTAATATTATGAATCGTATTATATGACGCAAATATTGTAACCTACCCTATCGCATTATTCACTTTGAAGTTTTTCAGTCGAATTTTCGAGTCCATGGACCTGCAGCTGGACAGTCGTGTGATTATAGGTCAGGATTGCGAGTCTTTCCAAGAGGAACGAGGGCTAGCCGCCTTCACAGCCTTAGTGGCTGTGTAAGGGTAAGGCTGTGCCGCAGTTTGGAAAAAAAAAGAAGATTCTTGTTGATGCTGCGGCGGGCTGCGGGCAAAGCCTACACAGTACTTCAAGTTGCACAACGCATAGGTAGGTCTAAAGAGGTCACGTGTCTTGGCTCTTTGAGCTTCAAAATGCGAGGCTCCTTTCGATTCTCGAATGGGTGCTAGATGCTTCTCCCTGTCCTGTGGGCCTACTTGAACCCCCCCTCTAGCGTTCACATCGCTGTCTCCCCACGGCGGATGGATCGGGCTCGCACAAGACTAGCTTTGGAAGCGTCCGGGCAACCTAGACATAATCAAAGTTCTAGCGCCAGCTTAGTATGATGAGTGGTCCTCCATCCATTTAATCATTGATGCCATCACTCTCGTCACATGGCAGCTTCCGGGAGTTTCTTTTCCTCTCCCTATCATCACAGAATGTATTCGAGACAGTAAACGCGTCACTTCAGATACGAACCTATCTTTTTATCAAGTACTCTGTAAATCGTAAGTTGTATTACATTGACATCCGCGTTTCCTGCGTTTGTTCCGCGTCTCATTTCTGCATAAGATGCTCTCGTCCGTTTACCAAACGTCTGCCTGAGGCTCTGAGCATGACTTCACTCATCGTTGCCCCCGTTGCTCCAGCAGGGAAGTACGACATTACAAACAAATGTCTGAACCTGTTGGTCCTGCGCGGTTGCACTCTCCTGGGCCCCTATGGACGAACTCATATTCGGGCCGAACATCGAATAGCTCACTTATCCGATCCCGGGATAGTTGCTCCTCGTCGGAGGGTTGAATCATGGCTCTCAAGAATCCCAAATTGTGGGGTACATAGCGCAGTGGTAGCGCGCATGCTTTGCAACCGCTTGCCTGTACACCGGAAAGCGAACATGTATGAGGTCCAGGGTTCAATCCCCTGTGTATCCACAACTTTTTCCTTTGCTATCTGCTTTCCTTTCTTTTGATTATCTCTTGAAATCGGCGAGATTCAGATGCTAATTGGCTTCTATGATAGGACTGTTTCTCCTTCAATATATTTCCACGTCCCACTGATTATCTGCAACTCGTTGCAAGCAGGGGATTGGCATTCTGCCCCTCGAGTTTGCACAAACTCTTTTTACCCCGCACCCGATCGTCTTTTTCCTCTCCACCCAAGCTCTCGAGATAAGTACCAAAGGTTCCACCCTTTTCGCTTCCGTTCGGGTCCAGGACATATCGAATTCTGGTTTGTTCAACGTTCGGGAAGGACATTGGATGTCAAGCCTTCCGGTCTTTCTCATCAAAAACGAAACTAACACTCACCGACATCACTGCACCTCCAAGGGCACTGTTTGTGGAGCAGAAGGCTAGTCAGTCTGAAAGTATACATGGTAGCTCCCGCGCGTTTTGGCAGTGTCGTTCAAGGCGGTTGGGAACGGGTGCTGGTCATAGTACAAGAAACGCGATTTCTGTGGAAAGACAGGATTATACTTACAACTTGAGTCGTGTTTTGGCAGCGCCGTGAATTGCTGGTTACGGTGGATCATGATATAACTATAAGAGGAATGTATAACACGTAGATGAACTGACAAGTTACTATGTACGTTGAATCAAAACGCGCTGCCACCACTGGTCCGTCTATGAGGTAGTAAGCCTGGAAACAGTCGATAGCTACGGCTTGCCTGCCTGCTCGCTTTTCCTCTTTTAGACGGACTGGTGACGGGTCTACCGCCATGGGGTGAACTTTGTGGTTTCCGTTTCAGGAACATATGTACGTATACATGAGGTAGTGGCATTTTGGCGCCACACAGCATGTTAACGTACTTTTTTGTCATCCAGTGACATGAGAGCGCTGAAGCCTTAGCGCCTAACGAAGATGTGAGCTTATATGTTAGGTGAGGAGGTCTGCTGCCTCTTCCCAACTCTTCACCCTTGTGACACTATCCCTTTACAATCATGTACCTTCCCGACATCCCCAAAGTCTTAAGCGGACGATCCATTGTCTACCTAGACAAGTCTCGTTTCACCTTGGACGCATCGGGCGTCGCTGGCTTCTTTGGTGGCGCAGAGGCTGCCTCTGCGATGGCCACCGTTCACATCTGCAGAAACAGGAAGCGATGGGGGTGGTATAACTCGCCTGGCTCGTATGAAATTGCCAAGCACTACGGTCTTCTTACAAAATTCGGTTTCTTCTTTGGAGGCGGCCATGCGGACCCGGCAGAGCTGCTCACTCTGTTTGAGCTAGATGGTCGCAAGGGCCCTCTCTTCCTCCGCATCCACTCCGGTGCCATCATTCCCGAGACGGACCATCTAGCCGCCGTATTTATGGAGAATTGTACTTCCCTGCCATATCTAGTGACGGCTCCGGACGTCCCTGGCGGGAGGCAGCCTGTCTACGTCACCATTGCCGAGTTTCATAAGTCCCCAAAGAATAATAAGGTGCTGCGGCCCATACACACCCGCTGGGACTCTCCAATCCTTGCCGCCATCCCCATCATCGTCAGTACAGGCACCTCTGTTATGTGTGCGGTCGTCACAGACTGGTACTCATGTTCTTTGATCCTTTTGGGTGTCATCGCCAATGGCGTCTCTTGTTTTGTCATCGGCTCTGTCGAGCTGAAGTTCATGCGTCCCAAACTCGCTGGCGAGTCGGACGGGGTGGAGGTCAAGCCAAACCGCATCAGTGGCATCCTCATTACCGCTACCGACATCGTGCTGTTAAAGGGTCGAGAAGACGCGGCCATGGCTCTCGCCGGTGGCAAATTCGTGCTCACATCCCCTTCTGATGGCAAACCTTTTCGCGAACACAAACGCATCGGATGGTGCTCAATCCTCCTCGTCGTCCAGTTCATCGCACAGCTACTCCTCATCCCGCAAGGGACCCTCTTTGGCCAGATAATGTTCGTGTTCTCACTGGGCGTCTCGTGGTGTTACAATCTATGGCTGTGTTCTATTGACAAGGCATGGATCCAGCAACAGATCCTGCTGGGAGATATTCTTAGCCTAAAGCAAGACGATATGCAGAAGTATAAGTTGCACAGCTGGCCTGCCATGGTCGCGTTCGTCCTCCTGACCCTGGTACATGAAGATGACGAAATATTGAGGAAGGACGAGGAACCCGAGGAGCGTGAGCTTAGGCTCCATAAGGTGCTCGACGTGCTCGTCGACGACACCAGCAAAGTCTGGGGGATATGGAGGTTAGTCTTCCTGGCGAAACTGCAAAAGTTGAAAGATTCCGATTCTCCGGCCTCGAAGTTGGACTTGGATATGGTCAAGGATATGGAGGTCCCGGTCGGAGCAACGGACAAGCTATCGAGCGGAGATCTTCTAAAGTTGAACGCACTGCTCGATGAAACACGGTCGGGAATCGAAATGTTTCGGAAGAGGCATCCGATCTCATAGTAATATCGATCCATGCTTAACACGTCAGGATACTTTCCATCTCCTATGCTATATGTAAAGGATTGGTTGTATTTCAGACCTCACCGTTTGATCGACATTTTTTATACCTATATGTTTGGAACTCCATTGAGAAGTACTAGCCACTATAGCTAATAGCTGTCGATCCGGGAACTGATCACTGACACTATAGAAGTAAATTGCATAGCACAGCGACGCTGAGAATGGCGCCGTTGGGAACATGCTGAGGATGCCAGTAACAAGCCTAAAAACTTAGACAGAAATGGAAAACAGGCCGTGTCCGAACGCAATTCCACAAATGTTTAGAGCGGACTGCCGCTGGTGGCATCATCCGGGCCATTTCTTGGGCTTTTAATTTGTTCCGTTTGTTGATTAACAACTGTGTGACCTGCCTGAGCGTGCCATCAAGATAATCGCTTTTCTCACGAGCGCTGGCGCAAGTTTCAATACTGTACGGGGTAACCCTGACTTTCACGCTCACACTGATCGTTCGATCCGCCAGCGCACAATTGCGATCTGAGATGGATTCCGTCAACCAAGGTCTGAAGGGGCATCTGGTTATGTTGACAATT
>JBBPLP010000270.1:18711-31480 GCA_038089875.1 Fistulinella prunicolor
GGTTTATAAACCTCGAGCAGCACATATCAATATCGTCCAACTGATTTTGATGCGTTGACAATAGGATCTTTAAGGCCACTTTGTGGTTTCGCCTGCAGAGCTGTCCAAGAGCGTCTTGATATTGTTGTGACGTTCATGACCTTGGGTGGTTTGGATGAAAAGATAGCAGCCGAGTGCAATAGGTATCGCCGATTGGACGATGATGATGAAGAGAAAGGAGGGGCGCACAAACGGCTGCGGTAAGTATTCACTTTTTCTGATATTCTCTGCTTCCATCATTCACTCGACGTCAACCTCCTCTCGTATGTAGGTTAGTTAACATCGGTGGGCAAGGTTTTGACGTACCAGAACTTATGTCGGTCGCCTTCAAGTCCTTCCCCGATTTTTACCGTAAACTCGTACTCTGAGTCCGTGAAAGCGTTCAATCCACGTCTACCGGCGATGATATACCCCCTACAACCCGCCCAACAGCCGTTATCACCGATGTGCGCTTTCTCTTTCGTCCTCTCCTAGAAGCTGTTTAGTGACTCAGAAACCTACGCCAAGTATAACTTTGTTCCGATCCTACGATCTGTCCGCGAAATAACTGGGGGAAAAGTACCTATCTGGAACTGGTCGCCCATAGGTGCATATCTCCCATTGCGAATTTTCGGCCCTGAAAAATACGGTGGCTTGGGAGATGTCGCAGACAAAGCGCGACACGTGGCGGTGGCCACCGGACGAGATGTAAGAGAAGTTACGAAGGAGGTTGGTTCTTACCCCAACTATGCATATCGATGCTGGAGGCTGATAAGCAAATAGATGACGAATATGAAGCAGGGTAACTTGGTTATTTTGCCTGGCCTTCCTGCCTTTTATGATTATGAATGGTACCCATTTCCGGATGATGTGCGTGCTACATCACGATATAATAAATATTGTATTCATCGGAATGGTCTTTTTCAGCGCTACAAAGATTTACCAGTGAGCTTTTATGACATCTTTAAGACTGGGGTAGGGTGAGTTTATGTTAAACGAGTTTCTGCCAGTCAAATTTGATGACGGAGTCGGATAGATTTATGAAAGAATGTGACGCATTTATATATGACACGTGCAGTGCCTATGAACCCGAGGCGATCAATGCGACTCGGCGATGGCTTGAAGAGTCAGGTGGTCGAAAATTATATGCGATTGGTCCCATTTTTCCTTGGCCAATCGACACCATGTTCAAGTCCTCAAAGCACGACCTGTTGACAACTAATCATGGGATTTTAGAGTATGACACACCAGTTCAGGCGTTTATGGACAGAATTCTAGCTTCTCATGGCGAGAATTCACTGCTTTACGTGGGTCATTTGATTCTGACCGTTATGTACATACTTCCCATATCGTGCTGATACCAAAGCTGGTCAATTTAGATATCATTCGGAAGCATGTTGTGGCCCGGGAGCGACTACGTCAGATTGTACGTTGAAATCCTTCTAGAGCATGAAATCCCTTTTGTAAGTTCCACATCCCGATTTTTCGTTGGCTTACTAGCTCATATGTGAAGATATTTGCAATCGCGTCGCCTTATGCGGATCTACCTACCGAGCTAATTGATAAGATGTCAAGTTCTGGATTTTCGATGGTTTCAAAATGGTGCCCCCAACAGATGATCCTCAGCCATCCTGTATGGCTATATTATATGCTATCATATCTAATCCTTATTTTCACAGGTCACAGGTTGGTTTTTAAGTCACTGTGGACACAACAGTACTCTAGAAGCGTTATCGCAAGGTGTACCAATGTGAGTAATTTACACGATAACGCGCAAGGATGAATGATTTACTAACAAACACGCAAAAATTCGCCGCAGGATCGCTTGGCCACTCATGTTTGACCAACCCGGAATTGCGGCCTATATTTCACTTTCCCTCGACGTCGCTTTTGAGTTGATCCAAGTTCGGACGGGAATAGAAGGGTTGAAGCCCCTGCACCGCGGTGGGAGTCTGCCTGTTGGTACTTGTGAATCTGTGGTAGCCGAGGCAAGAGATGTGCTCCAAAGGATAAAGGGGAGCGAGGGCGAACGAAAGAGACGAAATTCCGAAGCTATCAAAAATGAGCTCAGCCGAGCTTGGAAGAACGGCGGAGACAGCCTTGAGGATTTCAAGAAACTCTTATGCGACGCAATAAAGGAGTCACCAGGGGATGCAAATACGGCCCCCTGATATATCATTCCACTTTCCTTTTGTAACTCTTTGATGCAATATTGCTGTAGGCGTCCAATTCCGTCTGGTATTTATGAATCGTGTGTGGACAGACCCGACAGGTAACCGTCATAGAGTGGTGATAGTGACTTACGAGTACAGCCTTTTTGTGGACGGGGATGAATAGTGGGCGAGAGTGTGCGAGTGAGAACACGTGCAGATTGGCAGTTCGATAGTTCGATTTACAGTAACGCAACTGTCAGGGGCAACAACCAGTGCTACCTTTGATCCCAAAGTTTATCTACGCTTGTTCAATAGAGCAGTCTGGTTACTATGTCGGACTCGGATGTACTGCCACGGCCCCCGGGCCCCCAATGGGATTCCTTGCTATTACTGGCCACATGACGGACGCGGTACTACCGTAGGGGCCGCTCATCGCCACTACATTACATAATGGTATGATGGTTGTGCAATCGGACCTTGTGAAAGATGCAATGAACTTCCGAATTTCTAGCCCGTTCACGGACCACATCGTGGCATCCACACCTAATTTTTTGAGCTTGTCAGTGATTTAGCCAGCTTTTGCTCCGTTTTCTGCGATAGACGGTCTCGTTCGTTTCCGAATGGCCAGTGTACGGATTCCCACGTACGTGATTGATTCATAACCTGAGTTTGAACGTTGAGCGCTTTGGAGTCAAACTTGTGCGGTAACCTCGATCATTCAACCTGGCAGTGTATAAATGCGATCTGAAATCGATTCTGCCCAAGGTCTGAAGGGACATCTGGTTATGGTGACAATTCCGGAATGGGGTACGTTTTATGAACATCGGGTAACATATATTGAGTCAATGTTCAACTGATTTTGGTGCATTGACAACAGGATCTCTAAGACCACTTTGTGGTGTCGCCTGCAGAGCTGTCCAAGAACGTCTTGACGTTGTTGTAACGTTAATGACCTTGGGTGGTTGGGATGAAAAGGTAGCAGCCGAGTGCAATAGGTATCTCCGATTGGACGATGAGGGGAAAGAACGAATGCGTAATCGGCTGCGGCAAGTAACAACCTTTTCTGTCGTTCTCTGCTTCCATTGTTCACTCAACACCAACTTCCTAGGTTAGTTAACATCGGCGGGAAAGGGTTTGACATACCTGAACTTATGTTGGTCGCGTTCAAATCCTTCCCCGATTGTTACCGTAAACTTGCACTCTGTGAAAGCGTTCAATCCATGTCTACTAATGAGGATATACCCCCTACAATTCGTCCAACAGCCGTTATCGTCGAGGTGCGTTTTCTCTTTCTTCTCCGTTGGATGCTATTTAATGACTGAGAAACCTACGCGAAGCTAAATTATCTTCGGATTCTACGATCCGTCCGGGAAATCACCGGGAAAGAAATTCCTGTCTGGAATTGGTCGCCCATGGGTGCATACCTCCCATTGCGTATCTTCGGCCCTGAAAAATACGGCGGCTTGGGAGATGTCGTAGCCAAAGCACAACACGTGGCAGATGTTACCGGAAGAGATGCAGAGGATGTCACGAAGGAGGCTAGTCCATGCTTCCAATACCGATATCAGTGCTGGAGACTGATAAGCAACCAGATGACGAACATGAAGCAGGGTGACTTGGTTATTTTGCCTGGCCTCCCTGCTTTTTATGATTATGAATGGTACCCACAACCGGACGATGTGCGTGTGATATCACGATACAATAAATATGATATTCATCGGAAGGCCCTTTTCAGTGCTACAAGGATTTACCAATAAGCTTCTATGATGTCTTTAAGACGGCAGTTGAGTGAGTTTACATTAAAACTGGTCCAAGTTCTGGTCAAATTTGACGACAAATTTGAACAGATTTATGAAAGAGTGTGATGCGTTTATATATAACACGTGTAGTGCCTATGAGCCCGAGGCGATCTGTGCGACTCGACGATGGCTCGAAGAATCAGGTGGTCGAAAATTATATGCAATTGGTCCTATTCTTCCCTCGCCAAATACCATTTTCGAGTCCTCCGAAAAGCATGGCCTATTGACAAATGATCACGTTGTGCTAGAGTATGGTACGCCAGTTGGGGCGTTTATGGATAGAATTCTAGCTTCTCATGGCGAGAAATCGCTGCTCTACGTATGTGATTTGATCTTGACCTTCCCGTAGTAATGCTGACAATGAAGCTGGTCAAATTCCAGATGTCATTCGGAAGCTTGTGGTGGCCCGCCGAGAGCGACTACGTCAAATTGTACGTTGAAATCCTTCTAGAGCATGAAATCCCTTTTGTAAGTTCCTCATCCGGACTTCCTCGAAACTTTTCGTTAGCTTACTAGTTTATACGTGAAGATATTCGCAATCGCGTCGCCTTATGCGGATCTACCTACTGAGCTTATTGAAAAGGTGTCGGGTTCCGGTTTTGCGATGATTTCAAAATGGTGTCCACAACAGATGATCCTCGGCCATCCCGTAAGGCTATGTTAAACATCCGGAATAACATCTTATTCTCATTTTCGATAGGTCACAGGTTGGTTTTTAAGTCACTGTGGATACAACAGTACTCTAGAAGCTTTATCGCAAGGTGTACCAATGTGAGTAATGTACCGGGTTATGCGCTAAGAATAATGATTTGCTAACAGATATTGTAAAATTCGCCATAGGATCGCTTGGCCACTCATGTTTGACCAACCCGGAAATGCCGCCTATATTTCGCTTTCACTTGACGTTGCATTTCAGTTAATCCAAGTTCGGACAGGGATAGAAGGGCTGAAACGCCTGCACCACAGCGAAAGCTCACCTGTTGGCACTCGTGAATCTGTAACAGCTGAGGCAAGAGACGTGCTTCGAATGATGAAGGGGAGCGAGGGCGAGCGAAAGAGACGAAATTCCGAAGCTATCAAAGATAAGCTCAGCCGAGCTTGGAAGAGCGGCGGAGACGGCCTTGAGGATTTCAAGAAACTCTTATGCGACGCAACAAAGGAGTCACCAGGGGATGCAAATGCGCTCCGCTGATACATCATTACATTTTCCTTTTGCAACTTTTCGATGCAATGTTGCTGTAGTAAGCGCCATCGTGTAATCAAGGCTTCCCGTATTTATGAATCGTGTGTGAACATACCCGTCGGAAAGGCGACCGTCATAGAGTGGTTATTTTCCTGATCTGCGAGCACAACATTTTGGTAACTGAGGATGAAAGGTGGTGAGGCGAGAGTGACCGAGTGAGCAAATGTGCATACTGGAAATCATTGGATAGTTGGATACTCGGCACATGTGACATGTCTCAAATTATTTACAGTGACGCAACAGGGGCAACCAGTACTACATTCAACCCCCAAGTTTATTTAAGCTTGTTCAATAGAGCAGTCTGGTTGTGTCGGACTCTGCGCCTGGGCCCCTCGATGCGATGCCTTGCTATTACTAGCTACACTCCAGACGGTACTCCGATTGGTCCTCTCATAGCCACTACATTGATGCGATGAGCTTCACTAGATGACTTCTAGCCCGTTCAACCCTTGTAAGACTCTACCATCGTCTATATAGTTCAAGAACGCATCTATCATTCGCACCGATACACCATAGGTTACCTTAGATACATATTATCTATTCTGGCACTGAATGATTCTTTCCTGCCGAACCACGACGCTCCCCGAGAAAAGGATGCCTGGTTCAAGAAAACGCATTGATCGTATAATTGAATTTGGCATTCATAGTGTTGATCAATTCCTGAGCAACGCCCTGCTTGTCCGCCTGAGTATAAACATGGCGTCAGATCAATCCCAGCGTAGCATCAATACGGAAAGGTGGTTTATATGTATGAAATGGGCATGGAGGCTCGAGAGCACCCCGCCTACCTCATGAATGACAAATGGCGTACCGGTGTCTTATCCAAGAGCTCTGCGCCGAGGGAATCCATATTGCTCTTGAGTGCTCCAACATCTGACTTGGCGATCTCATTCGCATACGGAATGGTGGCAACTGCGGCTTTTTTGGCTGCAAGGTCGTCGAGGGATTTCGAGACATCTGGTCCGAGGTACTTCTGCACGAGTCCAAGCAGGGCGGCGGCGTCCGCATCGGAAAAAGTAGGACTAGCCTATCGTGCGTGATATCGATACCCACAAAGCAATAAAAATGAAGGTGTGTCTCAACGTGAGCGAGACGCTAATAGCAAGCAGGCTGCGAACAAACACTCACGGTGACATCGTCCGTTGCAATCTTGATGGAGTTCGCGAGATTGACAGCGTCCTCGTGGATGGCCTTTCGGGCGCCCCGCATCAGGTCGTACGTACGCATGGGGTAATGGAAGAAACGCACATATACCTCTGCGAGCGTACCACCGCCGTCGGGAAATGCGGTAATGGACGTGTCGAGCGCCTTGACTTGTGTATCTATGTTCTTGAGGTCCACCAACACCTCGGGCGCGTCGCGCTTGACCGGTGTCCCGAGGGCGACGAGGGCGAAGGCGAGTGCCCCAACTGATAGACGGAAGAGCATCATAGTATTGTGACAAGTGATAGGCGGTTTAGACGAGTTGGCTTAGTGACCGGAAGCAAAGAACTCGGGTCATTTTAAACATTTACTATGTCTTGCGCGGAAAGAGGACCCTTCTTTATAATGGGTAATAGCTACGCCGATTCGCTCGCATCTTGGCGCGGGGAAACGAAGGGGAATGAAGGGAATCTCTCCTCGTGGTAAGTTGGCAGGCGTGCCAGACATGACCTTTCCGGTCTGTCCGTCGGACCTGAGTGATCTTAGAACGAGAATCAAATATCTCCACAAGAGTGCCCCCGTGACAGTTTATCAATTAGTTGCTGCTGGCGTGGTGAATCTGATCGATATGATCCGGACTGGGTCGAACATGTGGCCGACTTGAGCTGAAGTTCGGCCGGCTTATGGTGGAAAGCCAATGTCAACTAGAGGATCGACGCCGTCAGCTTGCACAGTCCCGTAGTTGCAATAAGAACTGACTTTCCTGTGAACGTGTGCCGCGAATCTCACATTCACCAACTCGATTGCTCCTCAGGGCCCCACTGACTACCATCGAAGGTGATGCATTGATGCCGCTAGTTGAAGCGCGTGAAACTTGTTCCATGGAGCTCGGAGGGAATCCGCGTACCCCTTCAGAACAGAACAAATTTTACCACTGGATTATCTATTGACGGCTTGCGTCACCATTCTGTTGAGATCCGAATGGTTGTGGGTCATCAGTTTGCGTTATGCGACAAAGGTTAGGAGTCGGAACGTTAGAACTGAGCGTGAAAACCACTTCCCGTTCTAGAGGTCTCAATCGATCCACCTCCCGGGATAAATCCGTGACTGGTGCCCAATCGTTCGACATCATTGGACGACCTCGAAGTTCATCTCTCCTGTCAGTACAGGCTCCGAAAGATGGGGAACCCAGCCTCAAGATCCCTGTTCTGAGTTCTCCCGAGACGCATTGGTGCTCCGTCTGCCTGGGTACCCAGACTGTTCACCAATCTTGATGCTTATCTTTCTGCTCTGTGTAACGAATTTCAAGAAGCAACGAGGAGGCCTAGCAGCCTGGTCTCCGCCTGAGAGGTCTTGATACCTCTCCTGCCAGGGCGTCCCTCCCGTTCAACCTCTTTGGACCACTTGGCGTGGTGCCTCCCTATTCTGCTCTCGCTCTCATCTCTGTCGAAGGATAGGGCTATCCATTCTCTATGAAGTCGTGTGGCCCCGGAAGACTGCTTTCCAGCATCCCACGATACGTACTCAGTATACTTCCCCTCGATCACTCATCTGTCGTTTAGCCTCTTTGCCATCATTGCCTCGACATTTGAACCTCGTCAAAACCTCACGGTGTCGCTCGTAGTGGATGCTTTCTCAGCTTATCTTCGGAACCGCTCTCCCACCAAAGCGGTTGAACTTTCTGAGCGAGGATGGGACATCTTTTCGAGCCAGTTCGCTCGCCTTTCGACGACACTATAGCGTGTAGACCGGAAGGAAAGACACGAGTCACAGACATACTTGTGATCTGGCCTCGCTTATTCGCGACACCCTCGACTCACGCAATGCAGATTAGCCTCGTCGTATGCGCCCCCTCAACGTTGAATCACAGCGAGTGTGATCGCTATCCATAAGCTGCGCGGTCTCCCGCACCACCTCCTACCCTTGCTCTTATGTGATATGAAGCTGCCAACGGGGGTCAGTATCGTGAACCCGAGCAACCAGGTGTTCACTGTCCTAGTAGATATAAACTGCTCTGGGGGCGACTACATATGGACGAGCGGCCCAACCTGACTATCTGAGGGATCGAACATCGGAGAAACGAACAGAAACCCAAAATAGGCTGCGACAGAGCATTCAGCAGATATATAATGTACACTAGTTGTACAACATGTAAGCTAGTCAGTAGGACATACAGTTCGACCATGCAGAGAATCGTGTCAGAATGAACCACGCAAAGAATTGCAAGTGAATCAAGGAAGAAGAAAACCAAATGCGCAGAGGGAAAAACAGTGTGTATGCTCCGGTAAAACCCCTCACCGCTTCCCCATCAGCATCCCCTGCACCTGCCCCCACCGCTCGTCCACCTCCGACGGATACCTATCCGCCCGGATCCTCTCCAATCGTGGCATCACCGCTCTCAAACACCGCGCCAGCGCCACCAGCCCCTCCTCGTCTTCCCCAATCGGTGAATGACCAACGCGGAGGTGCGTAATGTGGTAATTCGTCACACCCCATTCGTTTTCGCTTTCATGTTCGTGTTCATCTTGCCCTTTCCTTTCTGCTTCGCCATCGACCACGGTTTCTTCCGACGCTCTTCGTTGCTTTCCCTTCTCGTCAACCCCAACATCCCTCGACGGTAGCATCACCGACCCATCGAATACGATCCATAATGTCTCCAAATGCCGGCACGCCCTCAATATCGCCAGTACTGCTCCAGCACTCGCGGCCGGCCGCGCCTTGGACACATCCCCAACTCCCATCTTCAAACTGGTCAGGGCTGCCAATCCCGATATCCACCCCTCATACGCACGATCGTTCAACTCGGCCGCACAAAACGTGCTCACGTCCAGCTCTCGTAGTGCGGGAAAGGACGCGAGGGAAGATAGCAGTGCAGGTGAGAGGAAAAAGGTGTCGCTCGCAGGCGTGCTCCAGTACGATGACGTGAGCTCGATCGTGAGCGTGCGTAGGCGTGCCTTGTCTAGCCGCGTTGGCAATACACCGACCAGTGATTCCATGTCCCCATTCGTCGAGTCGTCTGCACCAATCCGAAGGTGAAATCCGGTCGGACTTCCCTGGATCGTCTCGAGGTAACGGAGGCAGAGGGCGGCACTGTTGCCACCAAGCGACCATGTGTGGACGTGCGAGGGGAGCTGACCCACGTAAAGGGCTGTGCTTGAATTATTGAGCTCGATGCTGAGTGTGTCGAGCGCCCGTCTAGAGGCGAGGGTGTCCATGACGGGCTGCGAGAGCGCACAGCTGCGCAAGATACGGAGGTGCGGCCATTGTCGAACGATGTCGCCGATTTCGCGGGAATGGTCGTTGTAGGAGGAGCGAGGGAAAAATGCGGTGAACGAGTTGACGTTGGGACAGAGATTTGGGAGATCAGCCAGAACGGCGAGCTCGGAGGAGACATGGTTCGGCCAGCAGATGAGAAAGAGAGAGACTGTGGTAACGCCTGGGCCTGCGAAGTATTTAATAAGGGACACGCTCGGATCAATCAAGTTGGACATTTTGAGTTCGCTCCATACGAGCTCGGTGAGATTAGGGAGTAAAGGAAGAGATGCTTTAGGATATCGAGCGAGGGCGGCGATGACGTTGTGTTGAACCGAGGCAGGCACACGCCAACAGGGACCGCGAACAAATTTAACGCGAACAGCGTATTTTCGGAACGTCGTCCATTGATTCTCACCCATGAACATGCGGATCTGAGAGGAATGATCGCATGATAAGGTTGCAAAACGATCAAGGACGTACGACAAAACGACAGTGTTTCTTGGCCCACATGCGTCTCGGCAAGACTTTGATCAGCGGATCGAGGCTGTCTAGACGCATCCATAATACGTCCAACGCTGGCGTGCTCAATGTACGGCACGTTCGGGCAAGTGATGCGAGAGTGCGTTTTCCCAATGTACGATCGCATTTGAGCTCGCTCTCGGACGACTCGTCAAACTGGCGTATAAACTCGAGAATGAGGCGGAGAATTTCGGATACGAGGAGACAACGATGAATGGACGTGGCAGGTGGTTTGTTGGGTCGAGCGGAGGTGAGATACTGAGTTATGGACAGTAAGGGTAAGTTGGAGGCTTTTGGGACAACGTATCGAGAGCTGTGCTTTTTGGGTCAGCGTGGGCTGGTGGTACGGAAATAGGCTACGGTTGCGCACGCGGAAGACTTTGTGCATTCGGAGTTGGAGGAGGATGGGGGCAAGCGGGAGGGAGAGCACATGGATGGGGAAGCACCATCGAGTTTTGGTCGTGATTTTGTGAGAGGCGACATGGCCGTCAATGTAACTTGTTCGGAAGAGAAACGCTGAATTATCGTGGAGGGCGGGGACACAGTACAAGCGATTACCGTATTTAGTACATACGCATTATGAGATAATACTCTTGTAACATGGCCAACTTCAACGCCCACGGATAGGAACCCCTTCAATCAAACCCCGTGCCTCAACGCATACAACTTCTGTATGTACTCCCAAAGTGAGGCTGATGACGATACCCAACATGTGCAGGTTCGTCATCTAACGGGGTATTGGACTGGCGCTAGACTGTCCTCGGATTTCTTCACGTCCAATTCAACTCCACATCGACTATCAAATCAGCTCCGAATTCCCCTATTCACAAGTGAGTTACCCGGTTCGTTCTCGACTCGTTCTCGACGCTGACGTGACTTCGTCAGCACAGTCCATGCAGGTTACTATGCGCTACCAGTAATGGTACGCGTTGCGCCGTCGTCATGACCCCGTCCAGCATCTCCAACAATCCTCGACCTCTCCACGAGCCTCCTCAACCTTGATCTTGCTGTTCAACATCTCCGTCGTGGTTACTTCGTCAGACTTCCAGAAGAAGCTCAAACGACGGCAACTAAATGACATGCCTGGCACGCCCTGCTTGTGCAGCGTGATCAAGCTACCTCCCTGCATCTCGCATCAACAGCATGCAATCTGGCGCTCGTCACTTTCCCCACTGTACACCGTACATGCCTGACTTGGCGCCAGTCCTCAACGCGCTTAGGACTTGTCCACCAGCTCTCCTCCCACATGCACATGCCCCACCCTTGTGCACACCTAACCGCACCACCGTTTCGAGCCCTCTCCATGCGCAAGCAGGCCCGTGGCACCTTCTTCAAGCGCATACCCAGCCGCACCGTCATGTTCCACCAACCCCTTTGTGTGCACACACCCGTGGCACCGCTCATCTCGTTTCCCCGCCGCATTCGCCGTCACCCCCTTACATTCGCTCTTGCCCCTCGCCTCATTTTCGCCTCATTTTCATCTTCTCTCCCTCGTCTTCACGTCCCCCTCGTCTTCTTCGCTTCCTTCCCCCCTTTGCCTTTGCTTTTGTCACTTCATCTTCGTGTTCTCCCCCTCACCTTAGCCATTGCCAACCTCGCATTCGCCCTTGCGCCCACGCTTTCACGATCATGCAGCTGGCTATCCCAGCGCCACCCCCTCTCACATTCACGCACGGCCAACCCCCCTTCATGCCCCTGCGCCCCTTCTCTCGTTTATACACAGCCAGCCCTACCAGCTCTCTTATCTCATTCGCGCACGGCCGGCAGCCAACCCCAACCCCACTCTCTCTTGTTTCTCATTCACGCACGGTCAGCCCTACCAGCCCCCTTTTCTCACGATCGCTCAAGGCCAGCCATCCGTTTTACCCGCGCCAATTCGGTCACCATATTGCACCTCACCACTGCAGCCCCACTGACCCGCATCTGCCAGTGAGTTTGTTCACGCACTCTTTCCCGTAAAGTTGCGCGCGATGTAGATTGTATCATTTATATTATATGGTATTTGAATACTTTTTTATGAAACCTATGTGAGACTGCATGAGATGGTCGCCCGATGGTCACCAGATGGTTGCTGGCCCCAGCCCGGGATGCGCATACCCACCTAAGTTTCGAATTTTGCCGAATAACGGAGCACTCGCCATCTACACAGTATCGCAAAGACCAACGTTACTTGGACCTTTATGCTATTCGGCAAACTTTGATACGTAGTCTGGAATACATGGTGTGGTTTGGAAAGAATACATGACCGAGAGGTAGTTGGAATAATAAAACGGGCAGCGCATCAGAGCAGCACCGTGCAGATCATGATCAGCTACAATAGCACAACCTAGCATCATGGCTTTTCCACTGTCACCGGAACAGCTGCCCATTCTTCCCATTTCATATGTCCAGCATGCGCCGTGGTACCGAACTTTACCTGCCTATCCAGGTATTGCATCATCGGCTCTTCAGTTTCCGGAATCTGCTGAATGAGAACAAGGGTTTGTAGAGCCTTCATGACCTCTGCACGGCCGGCCAAAAACGGATATGTGGAGGCGTCAACACCTGCAGCATATATACGCAGACAAATGTCCGACTTATTTCGCTCTGCCCATGTCACAGAGAAGGACGGTGGCTGGCCAAGATCGGCCAATATAGCG
>JBBPLP010000271.1:0-31429 GCA_038089875.1 Fistulinella prunicolor
TGGGGCTAAGAAACTGTGTAGAAATTGAATAAGGCTCATCATGTTCAACGCTTCGCCCCGAGTGTGGCAGAGCGTGATGATTCCTCTCTAAATTTAAACTCCATTTGTTCTCATCTCTCAAGTAAAAAATCACAATCAAGAGGCGACAAGCTGGATCCTAAAGGTATTACAGAGTCTCAAGTATCTGATGGTGTACGTATCCAACAATACCATCCGCGGTTAGAGAGCTTCATTCATAATGAAGTTGCGCACAAGATATTGGCACACCTCCCGACGCCCAGGCACCTGGGGATGGCAGCCGTCAGGCATAGTAGTGACACAAGCATGAGCAGAGAACGACATATTGAGGTCGGAAAGTGTCGTGAGATTGTCCTCCCACCACTTTTCCATGGAGGCAAGGATACCGGGCATGTTGGCAGATAGACTCTCCAGCCCTGTGATAACTGCGGCCACAGGAGTCGCCGGACAGAACCTGGTGCGCATTTGTACGATTTCATTGTACACCCTTTTTGTCGCTGTCATATTGTTGGAGATTCCGCGAATGCAAATGACTAGGAGGTGAACACCGCCTTTCTTGTTGCCAAGGTCCATGAGTAACGATTGTAGCGCCTCCTGTGCGCGAATTTTCGGCTCACTCCCGTCTAATTCCTCCAACTGCTCAGGGGTGTCCCAAAGACGGATCGACTGATTGTCGATCCCCAAGTCATAGTGATGTGTTGTGATTATAGTGGGCGGACGGCCGTCCGTCGTGATGGCTTGCTCTGAACCAAGCACGAGGTTGATAAGAGAGCTTTTTCCAGCACCTGTTTCACCAGCAATAACGACGTTGCGAGCCAACTTTGGTGAAACGCCCTTGACGATAAGGCGGCGAGCGAGTTCCTGGCACAAGGCACGACGGGAAAGTAACTCGGTATCGCAATCGTCGGGTAAAGTCGTGACGCAAGCGTGACCAGAGAACAGCATTTTGAAATTGGAAAGCGTCATGATATTGTTCTTCCACCATTCTTCCATGGAGGCAACGATGTCGGGCTCCACTGATAGATCCTCAAGTTCTGTAAAGACTGTGACCACAGGAGCAGCCGGGCAGAACTTGGTACGTATTTGTATGATCTCATCATAGACCGCCTTTGTCGTTGTCATAGTGTTGGAGATTCCGCGAATGCAGAAGATCAGGAGATGGACCCCGCCTCTCTTATTGAGATCGACGAATAACGATCGTAGCGTCTCCTGCGCACGCCTTTGGCGTCTGCCCGCGTGCAATCCTTCCCATAACCCAGGGGTGTCCCAAAGCCGGATCAACTGATCGCCAATCCCCAAGTCATAGTGATTCGTTGTGGTCGCGGGGTGTTTAAGGTCATGCGACGTAATGGCCTTCTCTGAACCGAGCACTAAGTTTACGACAGAGCTTTTCCCGGAACCTGCTTCTCCGGCGATAACGACATTGCGAAGTGAAACGCCCTGAACGATGAGGCGGCGGACGAGTCCCTGACATAACTCACGACGCCCAGGCACCTGGGGATGCCGATCATCGGATGAATTTGTGATACAAGCGTGACCAGAGAACATGTTGAAGTATGAAAGTGTCGCATTGCTCCTCCACCATTCTTCCATGGAGGCAGCAACGTCGGGCTCAGCCGATAAACCTTCGAGTTCTGTGACGACAGCGACGACAGGGGTCTCCGGACAGAACCTGGTGTGCATTTGTGCGATGAGATCGCACACCTTTTTTGTTGCACTCAGAGTGTAGGAGGATCCACCAATGCAAATGATCAGGAGATGGGTTCCTCCTCTCTTGCTGAGATGAACGAATAACGACCGCAGCGCCTCCTGTGCGCGCTTTTGCGCTTTATTCCCATACGATCCCTCCCGCAGCCCGGGGGTGTCCCAAATGCGGATCAGCTGATCGTCGATCCCTAAGTCATAGTGACTTGTTGTGGTTACGGCGTGGTTAAGGTCGTGCGACGAAATGGCCTTCTCCGAACCGAATACGAGGTTGACCAGAGAGCTTTTCCCGGAACCTGCTTCTCCGGCAATAACGACGTTGCGAAGTGAAATGCTCTGAATAATGAGGCGACGAACCAGTCCCTGACACAACTCACGACGCCCAGGCACCTGGGGATGCTGATCGTCGAGCAAGTTTGTGATACAAGCATGACCAGAGAACATGGTGAAGTCCGAAAGTGCCTCGGGGTTGCTCCTCCACCATTCTTCCATGGAAGCGATAATATCGGGCTCTGCTGACAAACCTTCGAGCTCTGTGATGACTGCGACAACAGGAGTTTCCGGACAAAACCTGGTGCGCATATGGGCGATGAGATTATACACCCTTTTTGTCGCGGTCATGGTGTAGGAGGTTCCGCGGATGCAAATGATGAGGAGATGGATGCCGCCTCTCTTGTCGAGGTTCACGAATAATGACCGTAATGCCTCCTGTGCCCGCCTTTGACGCCGGTTCCCGTATAATCCTTCCAACTGCCCAGGAGTGTCCCAAAGACGGATCAAGTGATTATCGATCCCCAAGTCATAATGTTTTTGATTAGTTGCGATGGGAGCGGGGCGAAGGTCGTGCATCGTAACGGCTTGCT
This sequence comes from Fistulinella prunicolor, assembly GCA_038089875.1. NCBI lineage: Eukaryota > Fungi > Basidiomycota > Agaricomycetes > Boletales > Boletaceae > Fistulinella > Fistulinella prunicolor. The sequence goes on from JBBPLP010000271.1 coordinate 2,586, forward strand.
CCGAGCCGAGAACGAGGTTCACAAGAGAGCTTTTCCCCGAACCAGTTTCCCCAGCAATAACAACGTTACGAACCAACCTCGGCTTCAGCAGAATACGTTGGATGATGAGGCGGCGAACGAGTTGCTGACACAACTCACGACGGCCGGGGAACTCGGGGTGTGCATCATCAGGTAAGGTTGTGATGCAGGCATGGGCAGAGAATTGCATATTGTGCTGAGAAAGCGCCGGCAAGTTCTTTACCCACCATTCTTCCATGGAGGGAATAACTGTATCGGACGCGCGTGAAGCTGACCTTTGCTCAAGGTTTGTGATGACGGCGGCGAGTGGAGCGTCCGGAGCGGTTTTGTCGCGTATCTTCACGATAGTGTCGTATATCTGCTTCATCACTTTGGTGACCCCGGGGAGACCCTGCATACAGTGTACCACGAGATGGACACCACCTTCCCTATTCAGATTCTTAAGGAGCGATTGGAGAACGCCCTGTGCTTTATGTGGGGTTACCGCCCCAAAGGAGCCTTCACTGAGACCAGGCGTATCCCAAAGCCGGAACAACTGCATGTCAGTGGCCCAATCGTGATGATCGGGCTCGATGGTCATGCCAAGAGCATTGTTCCCTGCGACAGCGGAGTGCGTGCCAGTGACGAGATTGATCAGGGAACTCTTCCCGACCCCGGATTCTCCTACAAACACGATGTTACGGATTGACTCGAGTTGCGTACTTCCGAAAAATGTATTAGCCCGCATCTTCCATTACTTTGTGTTCTTATTTCCTACCTCGCAGATAAGTTGTTCATCATGTTCCAGATTCTGGCGTCCACAGAAACCGCTACTTGTACGTTTCTGGGGACCTCGAATGTTGAACCTACGTGCACAACCACGCAGAATTGAAAGCCAGACAGTAACGACAAAGGGTTGACGGAACTATTTCAAAATTGACTTGGCCTTGTCTGGTTCGAGGGTCTTTGAATAGGAAAGCCCTGCGATATGGATCACCGCTGAGTCCTTGGGCACCCACAATTTAATGTGGTTTGAAATAGCTAACTATTCTGGTTTCACATGCGAAACTCAATGGGGAGCTACAAAGTTGGTATACATATATAGTCAATAATAAAGACGAATAAAGCCAGGCATGTTGAGCCCTATGGCCTATTGCCATTTTATGTCAGATGAGTCTGCTTTCCACCCAGAGTACAAGAAGAGGTGGAGTGCCAGAGCGCACGTAAGATCATGGACAAATGTCGAAAAGAACAATGAGTGGAGCTCAACGGATGGAGACGTATCTGGAAAACCCATGTACAATTCTTCAGCAGTCCCCGAGCCTCTGAAACGGTGGTGTGGAAAAACGGGCAAGCGGGACTGCCCAAGCATTCGAACGCGAACTTAGAAAAGTAGAGCCTAGGTACGACCGGCGATGATTAACTTATTTGCGACAGTAACACATTGAGAGGACCAAAGGGACGTATCAGAATACGAGCGTAAATGTGTCACAGGAGTGCAAGAACTTGAACAAAAAATCTCACCTGGCAAGAAACCTCGAGACAAGTCAAATAATGCAGGAAATCAACTTGACCTCCAGGTTAACGGTGATACCAGCGCCCAGGCACTCACATCACAACAATCTTGAACTTTACAACCAAAGTGGTGCAACGAGACAAACCCATCAAGACAAGATACCATGCGCAATAGGGAAGCACGAAAGTGATGGAAGTGAACAAGGAAGCAACATCATGTTGGAAAGGAAGTCCGACGCAACAGGTGCACACACAACCCAAAATGGGATATCAAAACCCAACACAAATATTGAAGTTGCTCGAGGTCTGAGTTCGTGACACCGTGCAGGGGTAATGATATTCGAAGTTCGGGACGCAGCGTATACAGTATGCATTTACATACACGGGAAGCAACAAAAAATGAATTCTTTCAAAGAAAAAAAAAGAAAGAGAAAAAAAACCTTTAGACGAAATCAAAGTTTCCTAATATCATCAGATGAACTCGGTCGGAGGGTGTAGCTTGAGAAGATTGGCGAGGAATGGGGAACTAAATCTCCGGCTTGAGAAAATACCATGAAATGCAACATTTAACCAGAATATCATGGTAAGAGGAGGGGAGCCGGACTTACTATTGGTCGGCCTACAAGCACGGGAAAATGTGTCGGGAAATTGGGAGCTTCGTTTCGTTCATGTCATCGAACGCTTTTTGGGACTCGGGCATGATTTTGCCAAATTCCAATTGCGAACGCTGAACCAGAGCTGGACCATCCTGCATCTTTACCACATTCACGGGCTCCTTGAGCATCGTCTTCTGATCTGCGAAGAGTTTCTGATCTCCATTTTTTCCCATGCTCATAAGCTCGTGTACGATGTCCCATGCACATTTTCTCGTATTGTCGAACCGTTTAGGAATGGCGCCTTCATCCGCGAGTTCCCGCAAGAAGATGACTGTGAGCTCATTCTCCCTGTTTTCTGCCAGTGATTGGTCTTTCACTTTGTCCCACATGGTCGTAACTAGACGGGCTCGACGTAGAGATAAATTGCCGCAAAGCCGACAAAACATCTGTAGATTCTTGTATGCAGAACCAGACATACGGTTGTCGGAGATTCGGTGAAAGTAGATTACCCCAGAGACGTTGGGCGTGATGTCGTCTGGATACCTTTATATATGTATATTAGTGAGGTTGAAAGCGTCCAGAGTGAAACTCACTTCTTTATGAGCCAATCGCCAATTACTCTTAAGATTTCAGCATCTGGCCCACGGGCATCGTCGAAACCAGGCGTATCGACCAATACAATGCGAACACCTTGGTGCGTGACAAGGTATGGGACAATATACTGAGTATCTGGTTTCAAGTTGCTCGCTTTGTGCTGCTCTGCATTCCCGATGAGAGCATTGATGAACTAACAACCCTTGACATGATAAGTTGACGTCAAAAGTACCACAAACTCACGTTGCTTCTTCCGGATCCCGTTGGGCCAATAGTGCCATTTTGCAGAGCTGCTTCAGTACGGGGATAGTTACCCTGAACCTCGATACTCACACTATGATGAAGTCGCTTCGATCTGGTTTGAAGCCAATATTTTTCTTTGTTGTTCTAGCAGAATTGACGACAGAGCTGTTGGGCTGAAAAGATGGAGTGTGGTAGGAACTTGAAGCTGGAAGACTAAGACACTTTCAAAGTGCGCACTGGCACGTTCAAGTTGACTACACCGACACTGTGGCTTCCTAAACACTGCATGAATGTATGAATACGCAACTTGTGCAAAACGCGTTCATGCAATTTACAAAATAATTGCCAAAAGGTCAGCTGGGCGCAGCAGCAAGTTGCTTATCTGGTTCTTACATGAGAGCTTAGTCTGGTGACCCTCATTAGACAGGTCTGGTCACCAGACTAGTGAGAGCTATGCTCAGGTACTAAGTACTGATCCACCGACTCGCAGGAAGCCTGTATCAGTCAAGACTGCAACCAATCCGGTCGAGCGTCGCGCCCTCCTCATGCCCTTGCTGCCTCTGTGGGCTGGCCAAATCCCCTGATAGGGCAATTAGTGGCAACCTAAATGATCTTGCAAGGGCGACAGCCAGGATAGTGGTAACCCCCTGAGGAGAGCTTTCGCAGGCTCGAAACCGTTACATACATATGTACCACCTCGCCTATCCCGCCCGTACTGTATGCGGCGTTTCCGCGGTCCAAATTCAATCCTTGGAGAGAGGTACCCGACGAGCAAACGGGCTCCTATCATACAACTCAACGATGTATAGCAACCGATTCCATGCGTAGACAACACCTAAGTGCCATACTGAAAAGAGAGTCTTTCAGGATAATCTGTGGCGGGAAAATGATAAAGAATACTTGCTGTTGTACCCAGTTTCCGAGCCAGCCACTGGAGAACAAGGGTGAGAAGCGAAGTATTCCTCTCTCGCGCCTCTTCAAATGTCCGTCGTATCTGGGCCTCTACTACATCGAGTTCTGCTCGCAAGTCCTCTGTACGACCCAGGTTTCCCTCTAATTCTGCTCGAGCCAACGACTGCTGGAGCACTTCCTTCCGCTGCGAGAGGAGTTGTTGCGACCGAATATACGACGCTCTCTCGGTCCTGGGTCCGTTGGAATTGCCTTCTCGGCCTTCAAGCTCTGCTTGAAGTTGGCGTGCTTCCCCTCCTATAAGTTCATTCACGATGTTCCACGCAGAAGAGCAACGGTTATCGAACTGCTTGAAGAGTGCGCGTACGTTTCCATTTTGAAATTCCTCTTTCAGAAACCTCTCCCTCATCCCCGCCTGGACTGGATCGTCTACCTCGTCCCACATAGTTGTCACAAGACATATTTGACCTACAGCTATGCCGCTGCACTGCTTGCGAAGCGTTTCGATATGTTTATGAGGAACGCCCTGGATGCGATTGTCAGTGATGCGATGAAAGTAGATTATCACTAGTTCCGAGTTGATGTCGGAAGGATAGCTTTGCAAATGTCAGAACATCGACGTGAAAGACTCTTGCGGTAACGATTGATCACATACCTTGTTCCCAACCATTTAGCTACGCGTGCGAGTATCGTCACATCCGGCAAATAAGCGTTATCGAGTCCTGGGGTGTCGACGAAGACTAGACGCTTGCCATCACGTTCTACGACGTGAGGGGTGACGTTTTGGGTGTCAGCATCCAATGAAGCTGAATGGCTGCCGCGCGACGCGTCATTGAGCACATTGATGAACTGACAACCCTTAGGGTCAGACTCGAAAGTCGACAAGTTCTAACTCACATTAGTTTTTCCGGATCCAGTCGGGCCCAAAAGGCTATTTCTAGACTTCAGTATGTTACAAGAAGGCTGAGTAAATGGCGCACACAGAAAGATCATGTTGTCCCGTTTGTGGCGGTTAGAAGCCACGGTAATGGCAGCATAGTCTACGTCGTCGATATAATTCAGTAGTGCAAAATGCGAGGAAATTGCTGATGATATTCACCTCGGGTGAGTTCGCCCACGATATCCCAGGCGGAAGAGGCTTGGTTGTCGAATCTTTGGAAGGTTTCGCGAACGCTTCCATCTTTCGTCTTAAGTTCTTCTTTCATAAACTTTTCCCGTATCTCTGCTTCGGTTGTATTGTCTACATTGTCCCACATCGTCGTCACTAGACATATTTGGCGAATCACCGTCTCGCTACACTGCTTAAAAAGCATTTCGATATGTTGCTGTGGAGAGTAGCCTTGGATGCGATTGTCAGTAATTCGATGGGAGTATATTATCCCTAGGCCAATGTTAGGCTTATGGCTGTGCAGATATCAAGATATCAATAGGTGGGGTTCCTCAGGAGAATGACCACGCACTTTGCCTCTAACCATTTGGCTACAAGCATTATTATCATTGCATCCGGCAAATAGGTGCTATTGAGTCCAGGAGTGTCAAGGAAGACAAGGCTTCGACCATCATGTTGCATCTCGTGAGGGATCACGAATCGAGTCCCTGCGGTCAGATTGCCCATCTCGCTATCATCCGATGTTCCGGTAATGGTATTGATGAACTGAAAGATTTCTCAACATGGGAATTAAATGCCAGTAATTTCCGGGCTCACATTAGTCTTTCCAGACCCTGTCGGTCCCATGACACTCATTATCACATTCTGATCAGTTTGTTGGCCTACAGTCTCGAAGGAATCTTACATACATAAATACCAGTTTATCGTCGCTGGGCGTGGAAGACATAGTGATGGAAGGATGGTCTAAGCCATCAATATTAAATAACGGCGAATGATAATATGTACTACGCACCTCGAATCAATTCGGTTAGGATATCCAAGGCGGAAGAGCGCTGATTATCGAAACGTCTGAATATTTCACTGACACGAAATTCTTCTTTCAAGAACCTCTCTCTCATCTCCGCCTCCGATTTATCAACGATGTCGTCCCACATAGTTGTCACTAGACATACATGACGCACAGTCACGCCTTTGCATTGCTTGCGAAACTTCTCAATATTCTGACGCGGAGAGCGTTGAATTCGATTGTCGGTAATGCGATGGAGATAAATTATCCCTAGTTCGATGTTGGGTTGACAGCTTTTACGGTCACATATGTCAGAACATCATGCGATAGGCAAAATACAAACAGCAATGAATAATTACGCACTTTGTTTCTAACCATTTAGATACCAGCGCGAGTATCCCCTCGTCCGACAAATGGGTGCTGTCAAGTCCTGGAGTGTCGACGAATACTAGATATCGAGCACCTCGTTCTATCGTGCGGGAACGGATGCTTCTGGATCCAGTATTCAGAGAGGTTGCTCCGTGGCCATCTCCAGGTGTACCAGCGAGGGTGTTGATGAACTGATAGCCCTCCGAGTCAAGACGGGAATCAACAGTCAGGAAGTTTAGAACTCACGTTGGTTTTTCCACATCCTGTCGGGCCAATAACTCTGTCGAGAAAACGTTTACTGATACGTTTGACGATAGCAGTGAAAGAATGAGACACACAGAAATATCATGATTTCTAGGGTGGGAGTCCGTCGGACATGCACCACTTTGAATCCACGCCTGTGCCTCAAATGTACTATATGAGCCGTGGCGCTCACTCCGTTTTCGCCTTCGTTGTCTCAGTCGCTCGTTGTCGATTAGAATATCGACAAGGCTTAAAAATTGTGGGAAAGTGTACCACACAACCACGCCATCTCGAGCGTGTTAACGACAGCATGACCACACCATGTCGGGCCCAACGACTACCGTCAACAGCTCAAGCCGTGTCGTCAACGTTCCAATGGCACCGTCTTGAACCAGTGAGTTTGCAATCCATCCATTTTCAGCCCAACTTTTCGGTCCAAATGGTGAGTTCACGTCCCGACTGAAGCGTTTATAACTCATCCGACTCATTTACAGCCAAACCGAAATGAGTTGTCCACCTTATCAATGCGACTGTAACACTGACAGTTCAACAGCTCAATCTACCATTCGACTGAACTATCTCCTCTCCATTGCGATTGCACAAGCGCAGGCACGCGTGTGTACACAAATGGACAGCATCTGTGTGCATGCGTATCCTTGCTATTCTGCATTGCCATGCACCCAAGGTGGACCATTGCTCGGTCGTGGGTGTAGGTGCGGGAATCCTACCGAAGGCCGACGATGAGCGATACTGCACCAACCCACCCGCACGAGACGGTGAGGCGCTAGGTATTGGCTGACCATTGGCGTCTCGCTACGATGGCCCTGAACTGGGCCAATCTACAGTCTGTCGAGTTTCGGCCATTCGGCCACGTCAGGCAGGCCCACTACCCATCCGTTACCAACCACCTATAATGAGTGGGGCTAGTAGGGGTCCACCTCCAGATAACCCGGAGTATCCCTGTTCCACTGCCTGTCCGTCAGGCGCACGTCTGCGTTGTATCTTGGGCCTGAGCCAGGTACGCCGTCTATCTGCTCTGTTGTCGCGGTGCACTGACCAGCACCTCCGCCTCACCCGTTACATCCCCTTCCTCCGTGTACAGTACACGATCGGGTGGCTCTGGGCTCAGCTAGATGGCGCGCATCTGCCACCCGTCGTATCCCCACTCTCGACTCGGGCAGTGTCATCGGACCCCAGTCATTGACAGCTCGGCCAATTGTCTTGCTGGTCCCCTCCGTCGCTGCATCCTCTGTGTCACCTGTCCGTTACTCTGGGTAGCCATCTGGATCATGGTCCATGTCGCTCGGGTCATACCTCGTGCATCCTTCCATTGTCAGCGTCGTCAATCGTCAACTGACTGTCTTGCTCCCCCTCGAGCGATACGAATCCTCGTCTGCGCAGGGTTTCTCGGATGTCACATAGCTGTGGTTGATCTCAGCGTCGCCGCTGTCCATATCAGCGCAGCCTGTGCCAGCAACCTCCTCGGCTTCAGCTTGCAAGTTCGCGTCCTCAGCCTCCGACAGCATCCAGGTTTTACCTCGGGTGTTATCTCCTGCTTGTAGGGTTGCTTTCATTCCTCTTTTCCGTTCTTTCGGTCCATTTTTAAATTGTCGAGCCCTCGAATTTTGGTTAGATCACAACTCTCTAACTAGTCTTATGGCATAGTATCCCTCCCGTTTTTCATACTCATGGAGTCCAATAGACTGTCGGCCCCAGTCGTTCCTCTAGTGACCTGTTCAACTCCCCGAGTATATGTAGGAAATGCAGTGCAGGCATTTTATGTTTTCTTCCTTACGTGCAATCAGGAACAGCTTGGAATGACTGTCTTCCGACTCCAAATACTCGGTCACTTATCATAGGGGGTCATTAACACCTTGATTGGATGCCATGGGCCGATATATGTAGATTCACATGGATCCGAAAAACTCGCTGCTAATTGAACCTAGCAGGTAACTATTAAACATGCTCGAACTAACGTAGTGTGATCAATACGTGAGCTACAGAGGCAGTCACAATACAGCTGTTTAACAGATCCGGATGCGTAAAAGAGAGCGCGCCTTAGCGAATAGAAGATGGGGTTGAAAATGGTACTACGATATCAAATGGCTCGACAAGCAAGGTATCGGGACTAATTCTACAGATCACCCAGCTTGACAGCTTGCTATAGAGTGGAGCTTGATCAGAATTCTATGGTAACAAGATAGCGAGTCGGACTTACTGCGCGGGATTTTTGTCCAAACAACCACATGAGAATCCGCCGGGAAATTGGGATTTTCATCTTATTCATTTCGTCAAACGTGTTCTGCAACTGCGCATTGATTTTGTCGTACTCCTCCTGCAGACGCCGGGCCAGAGATGGGTCGTCTTGCAATTTTGCCTCATCCGCGAGCTCCTTAAGCATCTTCTTCTGCTCCGAAAGAAGTTTCTGGGACCTAGAGTAGAGGACCTTGGCTGCCTCGGTCTCGTTCAGACGCTTATTCTGTTCGACAAGCTCTTCCTGGAGGAGTAGTTCATCGTCGTCCTCATTCATGTCTGTAAGGCTGTGTACGATGTCCCATGCGCATTTCTTTGAATTGTCGAACCGTTTGGGAATGGCGCCTTCTTGTATCAGCTTCTGCCAGAAGTTGTCTGTGAGTTCCCTCTCCCTATTTACCGCCGTTGCTTGATCCTTCACTTTGTCCCACATGGTCGTGACTAGACGAGCTCGACGTAGGGGTAAATTACCGCAAAGCCGACCAAACATCTGCAGGTTCTTGTACACAGAACCAGACATGCGATTGTCGGAGATTCGATGAAGGTAGATTATCCCCGCAACTCTGAGCGTGTTGCCGTCTGGATACCTTCATATATGTCAACGGGGCAAAAAAAAAAAGTCTAAAACGGGACCTACTTCTGTGTGAGCCAATCGGCAATTACTCTTAAAATCTCAGTATCCGACCGATATGTATCGTCGAATCCAGGTGTGTCGACCAACACTACGCGAACACCTTGGTAGGCGATAAGGTATGGAACGACGTGCTGGGTGTCGGATCTAAGGTTACCCGCTTTCTGTTGCTCTGTGTTCCCAGTGAGGGTATTGATGAACTGGAAATCCTTTAAATAAGAATTCAACGTCAATGCGACTTCGGACTCACGTTGCTCTTCCCGGATCCCGTTGGGCCCATAATGCTATTTTGCGGAGCTGCCTCAGGAGAATGACGCGAACGCTAAATCATTGGGGATACTCACACAATGACGAGGTCGTTTGGACCAGGCTTGAATTCGTTCCTAGTCATAGTGGTCTAAAGAGAGAGCGATGCTGGTTTAGAAAGATCGAGTGGAGTCGGCGGGAACTTCAAAGCTGTATAATTTAGCAATCTTCGCACGTTTGCCTCGAACCCCAAGCCTCCTCCATAACACGAGGATTTGTGATTCTCTAAGATATGCGGCATGTGTAAAACGCGTGTTTATACAATTTGCAATATATGACTGCCAGTGGGCAAGGGGTTGAAGGGTCTTGCCTATTCCGAGATCGCTTTGATTAATTGCGGTCCAGAAAATGATCGATTGAACGGGACAGATTGAAAGGAACATCATCCTTATCCAGAATGATCAGGAAGAAATGAATACCCACTTAACAGTGATCATTATGATATCAATCGCTAGGTCACCAAAACGTTCAGCTGTCTTCTTAAGTGCGATCAAGGGTGCACATGAGTTGGTGAAATAATGATTCCGCAGCCGCGGCAGCCTCCGAGTCGGAAGCACGCGGCTGAGATTGAATGACGGAAGCAATTGGCGGCATCATGAACATGTCTCGCTATATCCACTGTGATTGAGGCAAGCGAAGTTCAAGATAACAAAAATCGAAAGAGAAGGTTGCAATGAGACTACATACGGAATGTTGAGTGAAACAGTGCTGGTTGGATCGTGCCGAATCTACTACCGATTGATAACATATGTAGCAACGCATGATCCTGACGTGTAAATTTATGAAGCTTCTGCGACGGAAGCGGGAAGCGTCGCAGTAGACAGCCGTGAGGTTGCAGGGTTTGTGACCGGTGGAAGCGCGCAACGCCTGTTAGGTACGGTACTAAATTATGAACTGTGATATATCTCACGCTTCAAAGACTCATGGATGGGCTTCTCACTAACCGAACTCAATGGGTGGCAGTCAGGTGACTACAGCATACGGCAACATACTGCTTTCTGGTGAGGCACGCTGATCGGCCCTATCAACAAGCTGGCATTGGGTGCATGTTGTTCATAAACGATAAGGTGAACAGCGCTGTAGGGGTCCAACTTGGCGCTCGAGCGGAGTAGTCGACGTTGTGCTCCTATGGTCCTTTTAGCCCGGATTGATTCCATCGTCGAGGCTATTCAATCCAGATATTCCTACGTCTTCCCGCTTCGTTCAGTCTAGCTAGGATCAGCCTGTGGTTCACTGGTTCTACCGTTCTAGTGTCTTGCCGGAGCTCAATGACCTCTAGCCTCGACGCCAGTTCCCTCTTGTTTCCAATATCTGACGATGCCTCCTCAAGTGATCAATATCCTCTGACCTTTCTCGAGTCCGAGCTTCCAGATTGTTCTGTTCAGGATACCGCACCTGGCGGTTGTCATGATTCCATCGACGAAAATGACATAGTAGTCGCGTACGTTTTCCTTTGGTCGTATTCTATTTTGCTCACCTCGTGTTCACTTAGGGTCATGGGGCTCACAGGGGCAGGCAAGAGTTCTGTGAGTTACTCACCCTGAGACTCTACACTTCATAGGATTGAGACGTTCTTAGTTTGTGAACGAGGCTGCTGGGAAGACGAGAGTCTTGATAGGCAACGACTTGTTATCCCGGACACGAGCAGTACAGCCCATCAGATGTCGGCATCCTGATGGTCTTCGGAATATCATTCTGGTGGACACGCCCGGATTTGATGACACACACCTCTCTGATGCCGAAATTCTAAGGACTATAGCCAATTGGCTGAAGAAGACGTAAGTAGACCTGTGCGAAGCAAGCTTTAGCTGACTTGATATTCAGGTACCAAAAGAACATCAAGCTTTCGGGTATTCTTTACCTTCACCGCATCTCGGACGTCAGAATGGCAGGAACTCCTTTGAGAAATCTGGCGGTATTCAAGGATTTGTGCGGTAAGAACAATCTAAAGAACATTGTTCTTGTCACAACGATGTGGGATGAAGTCGAAGGCGAGATGATTGGCTCCGAAAGAGAAGAAGAGCTTCTGTCGACTTTCTGGAAGGATATGATTCGCCTCGGTTCGCGCACTTGCCGTTATCAAGGCACCCCCAAATCAGCTTGGGAGATCATCGATCAGCTGGGCTTAGAAGAATCTCCCAAGAGACTCGCACCACTTCAAATCCAGCGGGAAATGGTTGATTGCGGCTTACCACTTCACGAAACAACTGCAGCAAAAACCTTGCTCCGTTCTCTCGGAGAGCAGTTCAGAAAGATCTGGGCGAAGATACGTGGTAGGGCCCGTCGTCCAATCAGTCCAGGACGGCCCACTGGTGGCTTTCGGCAGACTATCTTCAGGCGGTCTTCAATCAGATCCGGCTCTTCCCAAGGCAGTTTGTCTGTTGTTTCATTATCGGATACTTCAAGTACTGCGTCTCGTGATTCCACACCTTCATCCAGTCCAACCGACAGCACTTCTTCGGGATGTACTCCTTTCAGCCGTCGTGATGCACTCACGGCCACAATCAGAGGCCTCAGGATCGCCCATGAACTAGCGGCACTATCACCTATTCCTATGCTCCGAGGAGCTATTGGGACAGTCTTGTGCATAGCTAAATTGATTGAGGTCAGCAAGCTATTCTTCATGATCGAATGCATCTCTTGACAATTTTTTTAAAGGAAATGGACGGCGCACATCATGCGATCAGTCAAGTGGTAGAGAACTCTGGCTGGCTACTCGAGGAAACCAGACAATATGCAATGAAATTTAAGCTGTCCAAGGATATGAACAAAGCGTTGCACTCTTTTCAAAGGTATGTCATCTTAGGATTAACGCGACCGCTTGGGCCTGCGGATACTTACGACGACCTCAGGGAACTCAAGCACCTTCAAAATGTTGTGAGGAAAATTGAGAATAGGGGTACCATTTCTCGTTTCCTCCTGCATGATGCAGACATCCAGGCTATTGCGGCGTGCAACAATTCGATCAAGATTATATACGACAAGCTTGGAGTATGGTCACTGTTTCTTTCTAATGTCGCAGCCAATTCTCGCTGACAATGGAGATTAGTTGAAGCTTGCGATGGACAGTTACCAAGCTATTGCGCGTCTTCAAGATGAAATAATGTTACTACGTGACCACAGAGAACCAGTACGCAGGCACATCAGAATAACTGGACCGCCTTCTGATCTTTTTGGTAGTGGAAATGCGAGTGTGGGTCAGGGGTTGTTTGCGAAGAAAATGAAGAATCCTTTGGTATCGCTAGTCAGGCGGGGCCTTAGACATCGTGGCGCCCATGTTCTCGAGATACGTGGAGGCGCTTGTAACCAGAACCAGACCATTCGATGGTCGTAATATGCATATATAATTCCTTCCAACGTATGATAATCTCGTATTTATCCTACTGTGTTCTGTCAACACGAACTTTTGTCGTTTACATCAGTTATTACAGCTTTTCACTGGTAATGGAACTATGATTTCCAGGATGGAGACACAGTCCCAGCTACCAGGACGCGACAGGAAACTCTCTAAAAAGTTCCTCTACAGCTTTCCACGTTACTTCAGGCTTCCCTTGGAAAAGTCCCTCGTGCATTGAGGGCTGCCATTTTGACTTCTTTAGCGAGCTCATCTGGGTTTGGAGTTTGAGTGTGCGCTCCTTGATCTTCGCTTCAGAAATATTGGCCGAAGTCGTATCGTAGCTTAGTACAATATGTACCCGAAATGGGAGGTGACCGTCGCTGATCTGACGAATAGCTGAGAACTCGTCAAGGTGCTGTCGGATAGGCTCCAGAGAAGGATCGGTTTCGACTCGATGCAAGTAAATTATCCCGACATGTCGGGGTCTGTATCTGGTACTAAACGTCAGCCCCGTATCCCAGATGAAGTGGGAAGAAACTCACTCCGTCCGGTTGAGCCATGCCCTAATCTCCTCTTGCGCATCAGGCTGGTTGCATCCAGTGAGGAAAGAAGGGGTGTCGACGAATACGACACTGTTCAAGTTCGCTCCCTCCTTCAGGTCCTTCTTCGCTTCGTCGGTCAGGTCGCATTGGATTGCTTCAACATTTGTGGTGCACGGATGGTAATCTCTGCTGACTTTGACTAGGTCGCTTTTCGTTGCCTCCCTGATGAACTGAGGCAGGGGTCAGGACGATTGAACCGGCTTACGCTGCACGGGAAGAATTCGGAGCCTCCGACACACGCACCCAACTTTTTCCAGATCCCGTAGGGCCCACGACGCTGTTCGACAGATCATGACATGAACGCGCAGAAATGATAGTTATTCTCAGACGCACAATACCACGATGTCGCCTTCGGATATATGTGGGGCGCGGGCAGACGAGTCTTGCTTAATCTTGTTCCACAAGTCGGAAAGCAGTTGGGCAAATTGTACCTTCAAGAATTGCATGGTGCGAGAGATTCCCCAATGATGTAGCTCGCAGTACAGAGTGTAAGTAGGATTGGAGTAGTGCTCTCAGTTTCCGCGTCCACTTGCTGTACTACGTTTGCATTCCAAGAGATAAGGCGGGAAGCAGTGGCGGTCACAGCATCATGATCACGCGAGATAGTCTACAGAATGTGGATATCTGTGCTACCGGTGACAGGTTAGGACACTAGATCTCGCGATCCACCATCCACCTCTTTCAGCCTGAAATATTGACATCAATATCGATAATGCTGGCCTCGTGGAGTCAGCCGTGCGCCGGTGCGGTCCGCGGGACCCCTCGGATCCAAGATGCACCATGTTGCGGTGGTTCAATTCTTCCGAAGGGTCAGCCCAGGACTCGGACAAGTCGAGTCAATTGCTTACTCGTCACAATTCCTGACAAGATCATAATGATTTGTATAGCGGAGACTTGCGGCGGGTTTAATCAGACAACTTTATGGAGTGAATAGGGAGACCTCGCCGTCTGAATCAAAGCCAAACCACATTACATTACCACTGGCAGTAGTACTATCAGTCATACCGATCAGTATCGGTCAGGCAGAATGAGAGAAAAGTCCCACTACAGCCTGCCAAGCTATTTCAGAATCGCCCTGTTGGAAAAAGTTGGGATGGAGAGAAGTCTGCCATAACAATCTGCCTTGCCTCGTCCTGCTCCACAATCCATCTAGCTGCGGCTGGAACTCCTGCTCGTGCCTTTTCGTTTTGCCTGAGGACATCGTGCCCTCGTAGCTGAGGACGGCACGTAATCGCTGGGGGAGAGGGGCGAAACCCTCCGGGAAAGCATACGCAAAAGTATCTATGTGATTCCGAACGGGCTCATCAGCAGGGGGGGTTTCAACTCTATGCACGTAGATGGCCCCGAGAAGGGTAGACTTCGACCTGAACAAACAAATCGTCGGCTGTGGTAACATCTAAAATGCTAAGACGGTCTTACTTTGACTTGGTCAACCAGTTATTCATTTCCTTTTCCGCTTTATCGTTCTCCTCGGCATGAAAAGAAGGTGTGTCTACGAATACGATGTTCTTTTGCAGTATCGTGGCCCCCAAACTAAGCCTTGCTTCCTCAGCGAGCTCGAATCTGATTGCCTGAACTTTCGTAGTGCAGGGTTTAAGGCTGCCGCCGATGCTGATGAGTCCACTTTTCGTCACTGCTTCTATGAACTACGAGGGCGTTAAGGATGAATCACAGTACGAAATGGAAAGGCATACCGAACTCTTTCCGCTCCCAGAAGGGCCAACGACACTGGGTGACAGCCTGAAAGTTAGCAAGATCGAATGAGGCTAAATACCTATCAGAAAACACACAATACTACTATATCATCGGTATTCAATTGGAACGTTGTCCCAACCATGCTCTTGATCCAGTCTTTCAAAATCCCCATCTGCTAGAATAATAAGGAGGTTCGCGGCCGCAGAGGCTGTATCTGCTTCTCAAGGAGCAAAAAGCCGGGGGAAGAGTATAGGACTTGAGTGGATGAGAGTGCGTGGTCACCACCTGGTACTAGCTGTGGCATCACGTTACGCAAGTCAAGCTATCGTCTTACCTGCTGATAGCCTGTTTGAGTAACCACCAGTAACCCTGCAGAGTAGGTCTTTTAGTATGGTAAGATGAGCGAAAACCAACTGACATTTCATGTCCACATCTGGAAAAAAAGACTGAGCAACCTCGTTGCAGGAATTTTGAACATCGTGATACTGTCACACGCAAAAATTCTGGTGCCTTGTTCCCAATCACAACTGAGAGCATCAATTCCCAAGAAACATATGCATTTCAGTCCGAGTTGGCAATGTTCTAGTATAGTACATTAGTGTAAATATAATACGCCGGACGCGGTGGAAACTCCCATCACTGGTACCGATTTTTACTAGCGAAATGATGTATCAGTGTTGCTCGATAACACTATCGGATTCCATATCAGGCTTTTGGCTGAGGAAACAAACCTCCCTCAAGTGTACAAATGTTTGCCACATTAGAGCCTTGTGCGTGTTCGAATCACCTCGATTCGCACCACAGAATCACTTAATTTATCACGCGGATGTGGATCGATACGAGCGATGAACTACTCGAGGCTGCCTCACACCTACCTCGCGCCTACCTCGATGTAAACTTGTCAATCAGCGAATTCCTGATCTCAAAATGTGACTTCATCAAGATCTGCCACGCAGTCCAACTCCTGAATGTCGGCGCTATTCCAATTTCCGGCGCACTCCCACCTCGCGAAAATACACCGTCGCCCCACGAGGTGTGGGTATGCAATGTGTAAATTTCTTGTATTCCTCACCATAGTCGTCCGCTGAACTATCTCTACCTCGGAACCATTCTGCTGATAAGGCCTCACCTGTACCTTCCCTGGACATCCGCAGACGAAGGTGTGACTTATTCGTAATGCGTACTTGACACTCTTATCGGAGCATGTTTCAACTTTTGATCAGAATCCTTCACTAGCATCGGAAAAGGTCCAAGGTGCGATGCAAAAAATCATACAGTGGGTAAGTAACGTTTCCCGTCCTTCATACTCTTAGATGATTCAACCCGCCTCCAGCAGCCTTTCGGTGGGAAGAAGCAGAAGAAAAACGGAACCACAACGACGGGTCATTCTCCCATAAATCAAACATACACAGAGACAGATGATGAACGGCCTAGCACTTCCGAGAGATCTGGTGAGGAGGTGGATCCTTCACCCCAAATAAGCGTAAAGGAAGCCGCAGCGACGACTGGGGCCCGAAAAATCGCACCGGAACCAAAACGCTTACGCTCTTCGTTTTCGACTGCGTTAGATACAGAGGAAAGCCCTCAGAAATATCTGGAAAAAAAAGAGGAAGCTGAAGGACAATACGATGTATCGGGAGGATCTGGTGAGGTGGTCCCTTCGCTCCCGATAAACGGATGGCAACACGGTCAGACAGAAAAAAAACACGTGCAGGCCAGTCAAGGACATCCGGAGGTCCAAACATCTCCCAAGGCGGTGGATTTTTCGTCTCCGAAAACCGAGGAGTACAGTCAGACAACTAAGGGACCTTCCCAGGTACAGAATCAGAAAGTGTACGGTAGCGTGACAGAGTACGCGATACAAATGTCGACGGTGGATTGTCTGAGTTGACATCCAAAATCAGACAGGAACGCTCTTTGGTTTCGTCAAATGCGAACCAAGACACGGCGACGGACCCCGAGAGACGAATACCAACGAAACATCCTAAAAACGCAGAGAAACACAGACAGACAGACGACGAATACGTGCTGGCCGGCCAGGGAGGCAGGATGACGGACTCTCCGTCTCCGAGAGAAGAGCGTCACAACCAGGCAGCTCAGGGACCTCCCCAGATACTGAATCAGAAGGCGTATGATAGTGCGATAAAGTATGTGATACATATGTCGATGGTGGACCATCTCACTTGACGTCCGGAATTAGACATGAACACTCTTTGGTTTTGTCAAATGCAAACCAAGATACGCTGACGGATCCTGGGAAACAACCGCCTGCCGAATCTTCTGCAAGCGCAGAGAAATGGGGAAAGAAAGACGAAGAATACGTGCTGGCCACCCAAGAACCTCCGGAAGAGACTCAAGAATCTCAGAGGATGACGAAATCTTCGCCTCCGAGAAACGGAGAATACGATCGGGCGAATCGAGGGCCTTCTCATGTACGGGACAAGAAAGCAGATGACACTGCGATAGTGTACGTAATACACTCCTCGATGCTGCAATGTCTGGCTTGATATTCGAAATCAGAAAAGGATTCTCTTTGGCTTCGTCAAATGCAAACCGAGGCACGGAAATTAACCCAGGGCAACGAATACCGACCGAACCTTCTGCTAACACAGAGAAACACGGACAGACAGACAAAGAACACGCGCAGGCTGAAGGGCGTACAGAGGCACAAGAATCCCCCGGGAGGGCGGACTCCCCGTCTCCGAAAAACGAGGAGTACAATGAGTACGTGATACATATGTCGATGGTGGAATGTCTGACTTGATATTCGAAATCAGACACTCTTTGGTTTTGTCGGATGCAAATGAAGACACTCCCAAGACTGTAAAAATAGATGACCTGGAAACGGATGACGTCGTTATAGCGTACGTGATTTACAGACTGATAGTGAGATATCAAACTTAACATTCCCAAGTATCATGGGTCCCACTGGTGCTGGCAAAAGCACGGTATGGTAGACTGTAAATAGTAGGACTTCCGCTCACATATTACTAGTTCATACACTCCGCCAGTGGATGTGATACTCAAGGGATAGGCCATTCGCTACAATCGTTCACAAGTAAGGTCAAGGCCATCAGATTCTGGGACCAAGGGAGCCGGCGACACGTAGTCCTGGTGGATACACCTGGCTTCGATGATACGCATAAATCTGATTTCGACATTTTGAATGTAATTTCCGAGTGGCTCAACAAAAGGTAGTGTAGGATGCTTACTGCGCCGCACTTCTAAACCCCCTCATCCCCGTAGTTATAGCAAGAAGAAGCTTCTCTCTGCGATTTTGTATTTCCATCGGATAACAGATAACCGCATGGCTGGTACACCCCTAAAGAATCTCCGATTATTCCGAAAGTTATGCGGGAGAGACGCTCTGGAAACAGTATACCTCACTACGACAATGTGGGATGAAGTCGATGAGGAGGTCGGAAAGAGGAGGTTAAACGAACTCGGGAAGGAATACTGGAAGGAAATGGTTGATCGAGGTGCTCAAATAGTCCGCTGCAGGAGTGATGATGACTCTGCGAAGAAGCTTATTCGACAGATCCTTGACCAGGAGAACACGCACAGGGCGTTGCTACTTCAGGAAGAAATGGGAAGGATGAAGAAGGAACTCAAAGAAACGAGCGCAGGGCAACAACTATTTTCTCAGCTGGAAACGCTGGTCGAGAAACAAACGGAGCTTCTACGGAGGATCCAGAAAGAGAGGAAGGCAGCTTCGGATGCGAACATATCGGAGGAACTTCAGAAGGAGTATGATGAACTGCGCGAGCAAATAGATGACAAGACACGTCAGATGCAGGAACTAAAGTTACCATGGTTTACTAGGAATGTTCGCCGTTTTGCTCCATGGAAACGAGGTTGAAGGTAAGCTGAGTCAAACATTCACGCGCCATGTAACGCTGATCACCTACGGCTTCGTCAGCTGACGAATCGGTTATGGACTCCAACTGTGATGTAATATGGGATGGCAAACCCCAAATAAATCGCGCGATTTTTTTCGTGCGCGACTTTTTTTTATGGCTGTTGAGTCCGTTGGTCAGGTAGTAAGTGTAGCGACTGGGTAGTAGTACCATTACATGCATGTAGCTACCAATTCTAATGCTACTAAGACGAAAAAGCAGAGATGTATGAGGGCAGGATGGGCGAGAACAGTGCCTGCCGGCCCCGACGCAGTACAATCCCGTGGGCAAGACATGAGCTGCAGGGTGGATAGGTCTTTTTGCAGAGCACTCCAGCTAGCTGTGCAGGAAGCATTAGAGTGCCCCCGCCGCGAGCACACCAGTTGGCCCCTGGGTCACCAAACTTGGGTGTAGCGCGTTTAAGGTGGCAAGTAGTTTAGTGAGCACGGGCGAGTACAAGTATGCACGCAGACATTGCGTCCGCGTGCGTGCTCGCGCGCACGGAATCAGCCTGAGGGAGGTAGGCTGGGTTTGTCAACGGAATGGACACCGGAGACTGCCGGGCGATTGGTGCCGAGGCACGTGCTACTCCAACATTTAGTCACGTGTATGTAGTAAGCGGCACGTGCTTACCATTCTTGTCCGGCAATCTCCGCACTCGTGCTTCAAATGCTGTTACATATGTACCGTATCCTCGCCCCCCGCCTCGCCGTGTTTGCATGCACCCGCCGAGTCCTTGCTCACCCTCACGTTTCCCCGCCTGTGCTCTAACCCCTTCGTCTAATCTTCGCCCTTGCCCCGACTCGCTCCGACTTCCTTCAATCTCGCCAACCGGACAGTAGCGCAGGTACAGGTTGGCCGCTTGAGCCCCAGCCTCCATTCGCGCACAACCGGCGAGATTGGGCTGCGAGCGCAGCGAACTTCCCAATGTACAGTCAGTGTACGAGAGAGGATCCAGGGGTTGTCGTCCTGTTTGCTACATCCGTCTCCAAGGACCTGGACCGTGCGATGGGTGAGGCCGTACTCGGCACAGTATGCACATGGACAGGAAAGAGGGCGGGATAGCGGTTTCGAGCCTGCGAAAGCTATCATCAGGGGGTTGCCGCTGCCCCGACCGCCGCCCTTTCGAGGGATGTTTAGGAAACTCTCAGCTATCCAAACGAAGTACCAATAGTGTATTAGCCATGTTTACATAGCGTATGCAGCCAAAAAAACAATTGCGCACGAAAAAGAATGTCGTACACGAAAAAAAATCGTGCGATTTATTTGGGGTTTGCCATCCCATATTTCATAGCTCTACTTCTACGTTATATATTTCGAAGTCTGCTTGTGGCAAGCCCCAAATAAATTGTGCGATTTTTTCTGTGCGCAACTCTTCTTTTTCGTACACAATTTTTTTTGGCTGTGTATCAGGTTGGCAAGGTTGGAGGAAGTCAGAGCTGGTCGAGACAATGGCGAGGGTTGAGCGAAGGGGTGATTGAAGGACTGTAAATAGTAGGACATTTTCGCTCATATATTACTAGTTCATACGCTCCGTCAGTGGATGCGATACTCAAGGGATTGGTCATGCGTTGAAATCGTTTACAAGTGAGGTCCATACCATCAGGTTCTGGGACCAAGGGAGCCGGCGACATGTAGTCCTTGTGGATACACCTGGCTTCGATGATACGTATAAATCCGATTTCGATATCTTGGAAATGATTTCTGATTGGCTCAACAAAAGGTAATGTAGTGTATTCTCAGCTGGAAACGCTGGTCGAGAAACAAACAGAGCTAGAAGTCTACGTAGGATCCAGAAAGAGAGGAAGGCAGCTTCGGATGCGAACATATCAGAGGAACTGCGCGAGCAAATAAATAACAAGACGCGTCAGATGCAGGAACTAAAGTTACCATGGTTTACTAGGAATGTTCGCCGTTCTGCTCTACGGAAACGAGACTGAAGGTAAGGTTCAAACATTCACGCATAATATGACACTCACTTTTTGCGGCTTCATAAGTTGGCGAGTCGGTAGCGTCATTGACATGATTTCCTGGACACTTCCCGACTTCCCACGCCACGAGCACGTATACTCTTCTCCATCCCCGCTCTTCGTTTTCCCGATCCTCCGTCTCCGCCTTTTCTCTTTATGTTCTATGCATCGCTCTGGATACCCCTGGGAATTTGACACGCGCATGAGCATCCCATAGTGACGGCGAATTCTGCCACCGCGTTCTCACTCATTTTCGCGGCTTGCTTAAGGCGGGCCGCGGCACGCGTCCGTCCATGTATTCCTCGTTCCATTGATTTCATCCTGACTGCTCGGATCTCTCGCGATGTCACCTTGCCCGACACCATCGAACTGGCTGTCGGTATGCACGTCATGGTAACACAGAACCTTGACACCGACCTTGACATCACAAACGGTGCTCGTGGTGAAATAGTCGATATCATTCTTGCAGCCTCAACATCACCGGAAGCGTGCAATAGTGAACGCTGTTTCCGACTCTTGCCCACGTACATCCTTGTGAAGCTGGACCGCTCGGGGGCTTCCACACTGGATGGTCTCGATACGAACGTCATCCGTATAGAACCTATTCAAAAACATGACACCTCTCGCCAGCTGCCTGTCACTCGTATGCCTGCACGGATTACCATTCGCAGGGTCAAATAGTCCCTTCCGCCAAAATCGATGTGGCGACCCCGTCAACTGGTAGTCTCAACATGCTCAATCTTTATGTAGCGCTTTCGCGTGGGAAGGGCAGAGACACAACGACTTTATGTGATTTCGACGACAAGTCCTTCTAAACTTGCCAATTGGTGGAGCTGAGCGACGAAGATGACGTCTGACCGTTGTCAAGGTTCCGAGGGCACGATGTTTAATGTGTACATTTCATGTATTTATTAGCTTGAATTGCTATCGAATTTCCTACGACTATTGCCGCCTTCGTACACACATCTGTGCAGTTGCTGCGCTAGTTGGCAATCCCCGCGTAATAATTATGTGAAGATATGTCGCGCTTGACGATGTTGAAATCTTGTCTTCGCACCCGTTCAAACCGAATACGCTGCAGAGCGGAGTTGCAACGCCCATCGAAGGTATATGCCATACTCCAGCCTGGTCATGCATCACGTCCGACAACATGCCTCAGATTCATCTCAGGGCTATTGGTTTGTTCTCGTAGCGAATGACATAGCGGTGCGAAAACCTGCGCCCTATTTCAGGACGAAGATGCAGACTGATCGACCCACGAGGCATGCCGCACGCTTCAACGTTTTAACTCGGGTGCACTGCGTGCCACACCACATGTACACACTGCCCGCCTGTCGATCCTTTCTGTGAATTATATTGCATTGTCTCTCTACCGGCCATTCACAGACGAAGGAATAGCTCATTCAACGTTCCCGGTCAGCCCGTGTTTCGGCTCCCGGTCAACATCCTATTAGCATCGAGCAGAGGCTAGAAGGTGCAACGCTGCAAAAGATGTGGAAAGTAAGTGACGTTTCCGTCCCACTGGTCCGCAAATCCAGTTTGATCCAATTCAACAGATTCTCGAACAGGTGATCAAGCCGAAGAAAAGTGCTCCAACATTGGGTGGAAGAGTGACGAGCCAGTCAGACGCCGAGACCGGACAACGACAATCCGCGTCTCCGAGTAACGGAGAGACGCACCATCAAACAGACAAAGGACACGTGCGGACAAGTCTTGGTCGTTCGCCAGCCAAAGAATCGCCCGCGATGCGCCCTCGAGGTGCCCCTGTAGCTGAGGAATCTCCTGCGGTGACGAAAACAGAGACTTTGGAAACGGATGACATCGTGATAGCGTACGTGATATAATGACGATGGTGAATTTCTAACTTATATCCCCAAGTATAATGGGTCCTACAGGTGCTGGAAAGAGCACGGTGAGAAAAATTGCAGCTAGTGCAAACCTTTACTCATGCGTTGCCAGTTCATACGTTCTGCCAGTGGTATTGAAACTCACGAAGTGGGACACACATTGAAGCCGTTTACAAACCAGGTCCTTCCTGTCAGATTCTGGGACCAGAAGTGTAGGCGAAACATAGTTCTTGTGGATACACCGGGGTTCGACACCACATTCAACTCCGATCGCGCCATCTTGAATCTGGTTTCCGATTGGCTCATCTCGAGGTAGTTTGTCGTTGTTATAGTGGTTCCGTTTTTTTACCTCCGTTCTGGCAGGTACCATAACGGGAAACATCTCTCTGCCATCTTATATTGTCATCGAATAACCGACAATCGCATGATTATTGCACCAATGGCAAACCTCCGAGTGTTCAGAGAGCTCTGCGGAAAAGATGCTCTAGCAAACGTACACCTCATTACGACGATTTGGGATGAAGTGGATCCGGAAGTCGGCAAGAGGAGGTTGGATGAGCTTAGGAAGGGTTATTGGGAGCCCCTGATTACCCAAGGGGCGCAGATAACTCGCTGTAGGAGTGACGATGACTCCCCGAAAAAGCTTATTCAACAAATTATTGAAAACACACGAATGACTCAATCACGCCCGGAAGACAGACAAAGACGTTCTTCGCCTCTGATAGCCACAGAAAAATCCCTGAATACAAGTCAAGTACGCACAGGGGGGAACCAAGAACGACGGATTGCTCAGGAACCAGTGCATTCGCTACCTCCGACAAACAAAGAGCACATTCAGACAATTCGACGGCAACCTCAGGCATCCGAGAATCATCCTGCGATGGTGAAAATAGAGGACCTGAAAACAGACGATATCCTGATAGCGTGCGCGATGTTCTAAATCTTCACGGCGAAAGATCTGACTTGATGTTCCCAAGTATTATGGGTCCTACAGGTGCTGGCAAAAGCTCGGTGAGACGAATGGTCCTTGGTGGGTATTTATACTCATATCTTGCCAGTTCATCTGTTCTGCTAGTGGCATTGAAACTCGCGGAGTAGGCCACACGTTAAATCCGCTTACAAGCCAGATATTTGCCATCAGATTCTGGGACCAAGAGACTAGGCGCCACATCGTCCTGGTGGACACACCAGGCTTCGACATCACGTTTAACTCCGATCGCGTCATATTGAACATGATTTCTAATTGGCTCGGCTCGAGGTAATGCGTGATGGTCACATCGGCTTTTGTTTCTCACTTCTGCTTTGTTTCTCGAAGTGATAAGAACAAGAAATTTCTTTCTGGAATTTTGTACCTTCATCGGATAACAGATAACCGTATGGTTGACGCGCCACTAAGGAACCTCCGACTGTTCAAAGAGCTTTGTGGAAGAGACCCCCTAACGAAGGTACACCTCGTTACGACCATGTGGGATGAAATCCTTGTGGAAGATGGCGAGAGGAGGTTGGATGCGATTAGGACGGACCATTGGAAGGCAATGATTGCCCAAGGAACGCAAATCTCTCGCTGTAGGAATGACGATGACTCTGCGAAGACGCTTATCCGACAGATCCTTGATCAGGAAGACGCTCGCAGGTTGCTACTGCTTCAGGAAGAAATGGGGAAGATGAAGGAGCTCAGAGAAACGGCTGCAGGGCAACAACTATTTTCTCGGCTGGAGACGTTGGTCGAGAAACAAACGGGGCTTCTACAGAAGATCCAAATGGAGAGAAAGGCAGCTTCGGATGCGAACGTATTGGAGGAACTTCAGAAAGAGTATGATGAATTGCGGTTGCAGATAAATGACAGACTGCGTCAGATGCGAGAACTAAAGCCGTCATGGTGCTGGAACCGTATTTATTTTTCCGCACGGAAATGAGTAAAAGTGAGTTGTATAGATTCATCCTTTGCTTGTCACTCCTGACCCTTCGTTAGTTTATTTATGGATCAGCGAACTTCCGAAGAATCAGTCACGGACTTCCAGATATGATATTGGATCACGATAATCATGACTGATGTGTGCTGGTAGATATGTATTAGTGAATGTGATATTTTGAAATGGTAGACTGGTTATTGTATTGTCAGAGTGACTCTTGGTTGCAAACTCTAGAAGTGACCTTATCCGCTGCGAGCATCTCCCAATTATGCCAACATTCGTCCTACACTATCGACCACCCGCAATGAGTCACGTGAAGATTCCGGACTGGCAAGCCGCCAGACTCAGTCGACTCAAGCACACTGTTGTTCCAGTCACATAGTCCGTTGATGCCGGGCGTAGCTGGGACATGAAGGAAGACATAGCGAGTGCTGGAACGGATCGTGCCACAAAATGTCGTCCCCTGCTTTCTACAGCTCCGAGACACTGCGTTGACGTGCGACTACTATGGCTGCCAAGGCATCCTGTACAATTCATTATGTTGACATGTCTCCGCTGTTTCATGATCGGGCAGTGGCTACAAACCCTGCAACCCCGCGGCTATTATATATCACCATGCTTTCTGCTTCGGTTAACTGAGAGACCTCATGGATTTACACGCTAAAATCGCGCGCATGCCGTACGCATATCATCACATAGAATACCATCGATCAATATGATTCCGCTGTTTTCCTCAAGCCTTTCTTTTCAGCCTCGTTCGTCTAAATCACAGCCTGCTCAGTCTAATGAAATAAGACACGTCATCTTCTAGACATGATGCAAACCAGTCGGGGCTATGCCGCTATGCGAAACGCGTTGCAGTGCCCTGACTAATCGTTTCCTCCGTTCTGCCTCACCCTTTGGAGTCCCTCGTGATCATCCCACCCGTCAGTTAGCTAAGTCCGGAATCACTAATATACGGGTGATTGTGAATGTTTTACAAGGTTCGATCGCCTTCTCACCAACTCGTTTCAGCTCGTGCACCCTTGATCGCGGAGGCAGCTGTATATTCTAGTGCCTTATATATGAATATTGGTTAGTGGATACTCGTTTCTTCCTGATCATTACGGATGATGGCAGTGATCCTTTCAAGTTGTGACGATCGCTTCATGGGCCACAATTAAGCGAATCGGTCTCGAAACAGCTAGCGCCCTCGTGTCCAGCAATTCTATGCTGGAGTTTGTATAAACACGTGTTTTGCACGAATCGCGTGTACACAAATGCTCGTGATGTGAGGGATGCTTCAGGGCACGAACAAGCCCGCGAGGATGACAAATTATGCAGCTGTAAAGTCCACGCCCTATCCACGCCAACCTCACTCCACTTTTTCTACCCGGCAACGTCCTCTGCAGACAACTCTTCCAGAAGAATCATGACTAAGAACGGTTTCAAACCTGATCCAAACGACTTCATCATTGTGTCAGTGTTCTCGTTTAGAGTTAGAGCCATCGTATTGAAACAGCTCTGTAAAACAGTGTTATGGGCCCAACGGGATCCGGGAAGAGCAATGTGAGTTCATGATATTCTTGTCGTTGAATTCACATATCAATTATGGTCAGTTCATCAATACTCTCACCGGAAACACAGAGACGCAGAAAGCTGGTAACCTGAGATCTGACACCCAGAAGGTCACTCCGCATTTTATTATGGACAAGGGTGTTCGTATTGTGTTGGTCGACACGCCTGGGTTTGACGACACCTATCGGCCAGATACCGAGATTTTAAGGGTGATTGCCGATTGGCTTACACAGAAGTAAGTCGCGTTCTCGACATTTTTGGCCCCGTTTGACGTATGTAAAGGTATCCAGATGGCGGCACGCTCAATGTCGCTGGGATAATCTACCTCCACCGAATTACCGACATTCGCATGTCCGGTTCTATGTATAAGAATCTGCAGATATTTGGTCGGCTCTGCGGTAATTTGCCTCTGCCTCGAGCGCGCCTAGTCACGACCATGTGGGACAGAGTGAAGGACCAATCAACGGCGGAGAGTAGGGAGAGGCAGCTCACAGGAGACTTCTGGAAGCAACTTATACAAGAAGGCGCAGTCCATAGGCGGTTCAACAATGAGAAGGTTTGCGCACTGAATATCATACAGGAGCTTACAATGATGGGAAAAGAAGGAAATGAGCTACTTCTTCAGGAAGAACTCGTCGAACAGAACAAGCGACTGAACGAGACGGAGGCAGCTAAGGTTCTATATTCTCGATTCCAGCAACTCCTCGCGGAGCAGAAGAAGACGCTGAAGGAGCTTGCGGACGAGGCAAAGACGCAGGACGATCCAGCTCTGGCCGAGCGTCTGCAGGAGGAATACAATAAAACCAATACGCAATTACAGAGGACGTTCGATGAAATGAATGAGATGAAAATCCCGTTCTTGAGGCGTCTTATTTTGCGGTGGTTTGGACCAAAAACCCGCGCAGTAAGCCCGGATCGTTGTCTTTCTGCCACAGAATTCTCATCAAATGCTGCGTTCTATAGCAAGCTGTAAAGCTGGACAATATAGGGACCTAGTTCGCCGTGGCTTACTAGATTCGCTCCTTCACATCAGTCGACCCGACTCGATCGTCTACAATGTCAACTTTTACTTAAGAGGCGCAGGTTTCATCCAGGCTTGTTTCCATACCTGGGATTTGTGACAGTTCATGAATATTTCTGTAGTTGACATGTCAATCTCGTTGTGACTGTATGCAGGAGCCGTTGTGTAGTCAGCCGTTATGGTGATTGGACGGAGTTCCCGGTCGGTTCAAACTCCGCACGTCACTATAACGGATGGATCCGTAGGGTCATTCACTGGGCGCCGTGAGAGCTACATTTGCTAGTAACCAACCTATCACGATGCGAGGCTTTAGTGACTCCCGGATCCGAACACGCCATAGTCTATCAGACTATTAGTATGCACCACCCGTTTATTGATAACATCCTTTCATCCTTATCGGCCCCATCCCCTCAGTTGACTACAGAACAGGAAGCGGTGTGTCGAGAGCATCTTCTTGGTCCCTCGATTGATGTCGCACACTAGGAACTACTTGAACCTTACACATATATCGCGTCCTCTCCCGGAAAAAAATTCTGCAATCAACTTATACAGGCGCTCAACCATTGGCTTCGGGTGCCTCCAGTTCAACTTGAAGCGATAGTTCGCGTAATAGAGCTATTGCACAACGCAAGTCTCCTGTATGTTTTTTGATTTGATTCTCTTGCACACAAGGACCCACCCTGTCGCAGAGTGGACGACATCGAAGATGACTCGGAGTTGAGGAGAGGCAAACCGGGTGCGTCATATCGACTAGTCGAAGCGCGTATCTGAAACGCCGGTCGTAGTTGCGCATAAGGTATATGGCATACCACAAACTATCAATGCTGCGAATTACGTCTATTTCCTTGTATACCAAGAGGTCCTCAAGATTCCTTCCTTGGTTCAAGTTGAGCAGCTGCATGATGTACAACGCCATTCCGGCTCCAGTTGCTCGAATCGTAGCCTTCGGTTCATTCAAATTCTCAATGGTGAGCCAGTCGCTTGACCCCCGTGGGCCCTTTTTGAGACAGGATTGGCCAGACGAAATGTTAGCGCTGCACCGTGGTCAGGGCAGGGAAATGCTTTGGCGTGATTATGTCCGGTGTCCGACCGAAGAGGAGTACATAGAGATGGTGAAAGACAGTAAATCCTCAACAGTGACAAAAGGAAGCAAATTACATGCTCATCCAATGTTCAGAGACAGGAGGAATACTGCGGATTGCAGTACGATTGATGACGGAGTGCGTTACCATCAATACTGATATGTAAGTTGAACGTCGCGAAAAATGTCTAATGTACATGGATATGAATTAATACGTTTTCCATCAGAAATTATGTCCCACTCGTCGACTTGTTGGGTATCTGGTACCAGGTTCGTGACGACTACATGAATCTACAGAGTAGCGTGGTGCGTACATTCATGTCTAGCGGCCCACCTGTCTCTCATTCATCATTTAGTACACGGGAAAAAAGGGA
>JBBPLP010000272.1:0-31311 GCA_038089875.1 Fistulinella prunicolor
GTCGGTGCAACGACTCTCTGGGCGAAAGCTCCCAATCGGAAATGTCAAGATACTAGAAGATGAGGCGCAGGAGCTGCGTCACCAAGTGGAAAACCTTACCCGAGAGGTTTGTCTCGTCTGTGCTTCCCTTGCATTATCTCACTTGTGTCGCAGATTGCGACGTTAAAAACGGCCAGTGGCCATCGTCATCGTCGGGAAGGCTCCGCTATATATACCGGACACGATTCATCACCCGTGCCTACACCACCACCGACGCCATCGCCAAAATCGAAGCCCAACTCGGGTTCCAAACCCGGAAATGAGGCATGTTGACTTCGTCCCAACGTGCTTTCTCTTGATCGTCGATAATTTATTGCATGATTCTGCAGATAATCAATGGACTGATGCAAAGGCTGAGGCAGAAGGAAAAGGAAGTTGCGCAACTTTTGGGTGAGGTAGATCGACTGAAGATTCAGAACTCTGGCGAAGCGTACGATCTTGTGAGCTGGCCAATTTATCTGTGCTGTTGCGTTGAGTAGAGATAATTATATCCGAACCTAGGATGACCGCGCCAGGAAGGAGCGTGACAAGGCAAAACTGAATGCGCTCAGCGAAGAGATCACGACTCTCAAAGAAAGGGTATGTGAAATTAAAATCAGTTTTGCCGTTCTCTTCCTCAGGGAGTTTAAAATCAGATTGGCGAGATGGCTAAGTCACTCTCTAATAAAGACAACGAGATAGCACAAATCAAGCGTGCACTTGGGTCGGTGTATTCCGGCTTTCACCCAGAGGGAGACGAGATGGCCAATAACATGGATGTTCAATTGATTGCCACTCGAACTCTTGATAGGCTATCCGAGAGACAGCAGGAGGTCGTCGCGCTCAGGGCCGAGGTCCAAGTACTCAAGCAGTCCTTGGCTGGGCGCACGAAGGAGCAAGCATTCAAAGCCAACAATCCGCCCCCGCCACCCCCTCCAGCAGATCGTAGAAAAGCCATGGTGCCGAAAGAGGACAAGATCGAACCACTTGCAACGACGGAATCCATCAAGTCTTCAGAAGGGTTGCCTCCTCCGACCTTACAAAACCCGCTTTCGCCCCTGCAAGAGTTGGAATCTCTGTCGGTTCCTCCGCCGCCACCCCCTCCGCCGCCACCACCATCAATGTTTGGAAGCGATATTGTTCCCCCTCCCCCCCCTCCCCCCCCCCCTCCCCCCCCTCCGCCCATTGTCGGGAATGATGCACCTCCTCCTCCGTCCGCGCCACCACTTCCTGGTGGCAATGTACCTCTTCCGCCCCCACCACCCGGATCCACGATACACAGCCGAACCAAGCCAAAACAAGCTGGCCCGAGATTAAAGCCCTTCTTCTGGAGCAAGTTAGACAACAGTTCGATTGGCTCGACGGTGTGGTCAGAGCCATCGCTAGTTTCTGAGCTCAGCATGAACGATCTGGAAGTTACTTTCACGATCGATACTACACCTCAAACACCGTCGCGCATGCTTAGTTCCGCTGGAAAGCAGAATATCACTACGCTCTTAGAGACAACAAGGGCGAACAACATGGGTATGGCCGATACCCAATTGATGTCGGATATCATTATACTGATTTGTTACGTAATAGCTATCATGCTATCTCGCTTTAAGAACGGGTATCCTGCTATCCGACAAGCTCTTCTTGACATTGATGATTCCACGCTATCGATAGATGACCTAAAGGCGATCAGTAAACAGCTGCCGACCACTGAGGAAGTTCGTGTATCTCTTCTTACACCGGGGTCGTTCGTTTGACTACTATTGGTTACCATAGATGGCACGAATCAAGGATTTTGGGGATGTCACGAAGCTCGCAAAGGCTGACCAGTTCATTTATGAGGTCTGTCAATGGCATTGAGTGCCGCGTGACAGTCGACTGAAATTCTCACCAGATTATGCCTATTCCGAGGCTTTCGCAAAGACTGGAGTGCATGATTTTCCGTCGGAGGTTCGAGTTGGATGTGGAAGAGATTCGCCCTGAACTCAAGACTGTGCGGGACGCTTCACGAGAGCTCCGGAGTTCCCAGCGATTCAAAAGAACGTTGCAGGTAATGTGTGTAAAATGCGTGGTGACAGAAAGATCTGACAACGAGTCAGGCTATACTCGCTGTTGGGAATAGGCTGAATGGCCCATCTTTCCGTGGTGGCGCTCGAGGTTTTCGGCTGGAAGCGTTGCTCAAGGTAATTCCGAGTCGCCGATGCAATGGATAACCTTACTAAACTGAATACAGATGAAGGAGACAAAGACGGCTAAAGCAGCCCCCGATTGCCCAACCTTGCTTCATTATGTTGCTCGGGTGTTGCTTCGCACGGAACCCAAGCTGGCGTTGTTCATTGAAGAGCTGCCTAACCTTGAGCCCGCCGCTCGCAGTGAGTCTTTCTTGCTTTAGACCTCAAACAGGATGGATCAGAGTTAATGCTTTCCCCAAGTATCTTTTCAAACAGTTTCACAAGCTGTCCAGACTGCGATCGCGTCTCGTGCTAAAGTCGAAGCAGAGATCCAGTTGATGAAGCAGCTTAGGCATCCCTCGGCGAACGATCAGTTCGTTACAACCATGCAAGTGAGCCGTTTTCCATCTGTCGTCCTCTCCGTCACCTGACATCTCCCTCTTGTAGCAATTCGTAGTACAGGTATCGAGCTCGGTCGAGGCGCTGAAAGACATGACGGCTTCAGTAGAGAATGATCTACGTTCTCTGTTCAGTTACTATGGAGAACCATTTGATTCTCCGGATAGTTTGAAACCAGAAGACTTTTTTGGCATGATATGTTCTTTCTCGTTGTCACTTCGGGTACGTTGAGCCTGCGCCTCACGCATCGCGATGTGCATTATCTGACATAGGGTTGGTGGATCACAGAAAGCGGCGATGGACGTTGGACCAGGCGTGCAGCAGACCCTTCCTCCCCCTTCGGATGACAAGCAAGAGGTGAGAGTTGTACACTTGCTGAGATGGTTTGCCTATTCAACTTCGTCAAACTGAATCATATTCAGAAGAGTACGAAGGCGACGCCAAAAGACTTGCTCGCTCCGCCTTCCAGGCACGAACGCCAGCGTTCGTTTGGTCGTGGTGATCTTGATGAAGCGCTGCGCACACTGAAAGAAGGGCATACCCGAAGACAACGTAGTACGCCGTCTTCGGTTCGGGTGCACGTGAACAAGGTATTCGTAGACGGTCGACAGGATGGACGGACAGAATTGCAAACTGGGGCGCCATGATCGAGCATTTCACTGATCTAATATCACAATGTTATTCATCTTCGTATCTCCGATAGGTATGTATCTCCTATATCCTTTCTTCCTGTATGGGACTATTCCATCGTGTTGAGATATTGTATCTATCTTAATGACCTCACCAACGTATGTCGGATCACTGGGAATTCAGGGGGGACACTTTGTCACATCGATTGATGCAATCCAAGAGGGTGTCGAAAAACTTCTCTACCTAGAGAATGGTTAGTAACCCGGTGACAAATCGATCAATAAGAGACAGACCTCGAGCGATTCCAACACCACACAATTTTTTCCGCTGGGACTCCAGGTATCATCGTACGTCCGGTAGTTCCATGTATCTACGATTGTTGCTCCCGTGGTGTGCTCTCCCTGAGTTTCCACGTCCACATGGAGGCGCCTGCCCCCAAACAGAGTTGGGTTGGAGACATATGCGACCGTCAGCGCATCGTGCAACGGTGGGCCATCCTGGAAATCAAATACTTCTCGATACGCATCACCAAAATGCATGAAGAGCGAAGAAAACATTTTTCTGAGGTTCGTCTCTGGCGAAGTGGGCGTGTGTTGAGCGTTCTGGTGAGGCGAACACACGCGTGCGTGAATGCCCTTGTTCACGATGGCGGTGTGGGTGACGTTGATCGGCAGCATGACTGTCTTTAGCGGGCTATTTACCACTATCTGTGCTGCTTCAGCTGCATATGTGAACAGGGTATACTAGTAAACGTCAAGGCGGCGCCATGGAATAAGATATGCTTACGATCACAGTGGATGTTGTACTCTGGAAAAACACGCCTCAGATGAATGGGAAGATAATATCAAAAACATCGTGATTTACCTACCTGCTGCAGGGGTAATATTTCCAAATCCGTTCCCTCCACCCATAAACACAAACTGTTCGACGCCATCCAAAAGTTCAGGATGCGCAGAGATGAACAAGGCAATATTCGTCATTGGGCCACTCGAAACCATGGTGACTTTGTGACCGACACCCTCGTTCCAAGTCTCCTTGACGGCATTCGACATGCCCTGAAGAGCAGAAATGGGTTTGCCGTCGGCGTTGCGTGCAAGGCGCCCTTGCACTTCAGGACTATCCGGGGAAGAGAGGCCAACGACGCCTGCGAGGCCATCCTCGCCGTGTATTTCAGGACAATGCTTAGGGGCGCCTCGGGACAATGGTTTAGCCGCGCCGGGATGCACTTTGATATGTGCAGGAGCGTCAAACGCGTGGAGGCACCTGGCCGCATTGATCGCGGTCCAGTGCACGGTGGTGTTTCCGTGAACCTGTCGTACTGCTTGCCCCTCCGTGACGGTGCGAGATCATGGCGAGAGGACTCACTGTAGACACTCCAAGAAGATCTATATTATCGAGGTGTATCGCCAATAGGATCGCAGTCACATCGTCGTGGCCCTTTGAGAGGGTCTGAGGTTTGATATGGCTACGATATATCATGAACATACGGGATCAACGTCTAACCAGAGAGGGATTTTTCCCGGCATGTTTATAAATTGATTGGTTTTGTTCCGAGGTTTCTACACATCCGGCGATTTCGAGCTTGCTTTCAATTGAGTAGCTTCAACTGCAATGATAGACGGAGTCTAGTGTTGCTGACTCAGCACCTTCTGATCCTAACATACACAAACACCACATTCCATCGCGCCGACTTGAAGTCACTGTAGTACAACTCGTTTGTTGCATCACGCACTCCCTGATGTCTACTTTACCACCTCCTATCAACAATGAGGACGAAATACAGGCTCCACAGCGTCCACCCACACCCCCATTCCACGTCTCCTTTGCAGCAAGAGGGCTTCATGTATGCAAGCTTTCATTATCCGCTAGCACCTGTCCTACTCAGATTCCCCATAGGCGCAGAACTTCCCCGCGCATAAACCGCGCGACCTGCGAATACCCTCTCCACAAGCTATGACTCACGTCGCGTGGAGCTGTGATGGTAAACGTCTCGCCGCGGTGGGCATCGACAAGGTCACCAGAATATGGGCCCCAGAAACGAGTGTGAGTTTATGCACGTTGACATTCGTGTAATTTCGTACTAACGTAGAGATCAGATGGAATACAGAGCTGCAACGCATTTTTCCGGAGGTCACTCTGACGATGTAGACCATGTCTCGTGGAATCCGACGCACCCCGAACTATTTTGTACGTCCAGTCAACGAGACAGGAGAGTCGTCTTCTGGGACGCACGGCGTAAGGAAGTTTACATACTTTTGATGCTAGCGCTGACGAATCGCTCCAAAGAAAGTCGCCACGTCCAGCAGATTCAGTTAAAAGTATCACCAGTACAGACCAACTACGCTCCAGATGGGAAATCCTTGTTGTATACATCTGCGGGACATCAGCTATTCTTTCTTACGTACGGGAGGGAGAGCGAATCATCAAAAGATATGTGGCAGATCTCGGATAAAGATGGGGTAAGTACCATCGCCGTTCATTCGAAGTTTCTTTGCCTCTTACGACATGTTCATTAGACCATTGTTGCGTCGACTGCCATGTTCAATCATGTGGGGGATGGAATTATCCTGACACATCACTCTGAGCACACCCTCCGCATAATGGACTATCCATCGCTGGCATTGCGAGAAAGTCCTGCAGCTCATGTGGGTGGTTGTGTCGCAGTGGCTCTTGATCCCCGGGGAAGGTTAGCGAATCGCATTACATTCACTGTGTAAACAAACATTTGACTTCACCCCACAGGTATCTCGCTTCCGGTGGATACGATTCGATAGTTAATATGTTTGACTTGAGTGAATGGATTTGCGCCCGGACGATATCATCCTGCGAGTATGTGGAGTGTCCTCGTTCGCCCATTAGATCGCTATCTCATATTTTGGTACAGGAACGCTATCAATGCCCTCAGTTTTTCGTTCGACGGTGAATATCTCGCGATCGCTAGTACTGGATCATACATCGATATTGTGCGTGACATTCTCACCCCGCGCTTTAGCCTCATCTTGACCTCAGCTCTTCGACGTAAAGTGCGCGACAGAAACAAGTTTCCCGCTACATCGTGTGCCGGCACTGGCGCCGTCGCCAACAGTTACCTGGCACCCGTCGAAATACGTTTTTGCGTACTGTGGGCAGACGAAGCAAAGAGAAGGCAGCCCGCCTCCAATCGCTGTGATCAGCTTATTCGGAGGTGGCATATGATACGAGGTGGCGCACATCCTTGATCAGATTCGCTCACTCGAATGTCTTCCGAATAGCGCTCCAGGCACTCTTGAGTGTCCGCTTGATCAAAGATGCTCGAAGCGTACCGCGGGTCGTGAATAACTATTGAAAAACCATAGCGTAGCGTATGTCCAAGTACGTATCAAGAGAACAATATCCCTAGTAAAAACGACTGTAGAAAATGACCACCTCCCGAGATCAGTGTACAATCAGTGTCTTTGGGGTACGGAGATCCAGGAGATCCGCAAGACGGGGTTGCGCCACTATCCGTTCCTCTGTGTGAACCCTTCGAAACACACCATTCGGATGGACAAGCAAGAGCTGAGCAACAAAAGGCTCCCGTAAATGCTTTGCCAATATGGTGAGGTAGTCGTCACTCTTCAGCGACCACGGATTGCAGCCATCGTCGCTCGCAGGATCGTCCGACTCGTCCGCTATCTTGTGAACCTTGTGGGTCGGAATCATCCGAAGTGAATTATCCCAGATGCGGCTGATTGAGAGGGAGCGTGCTGCGGAACGGACGTCTGGGACCTTGTACGTCGAGACGATGATCAACGGCTCAAGCCCTTCTGCTTTCACGCGGTACGTGTATACCGGCTGCTTTCGGACCTCGGAGGATGCGAGCTCTATGGATCTGACTTGGTACACGAACGCACGCAAGTTCATCCTGCCGTTCGCGATGAAGTGGCCGAGAGGGGGCTCATCGAGGAGGCTCTCTGCAACGCGCAGCAATGTGGCAGAGAGCCTGTGAGTAAGGTCGCTCACACTCCCCAGCACGGGTACCCCGGTCGTAATTGGTTGGGGAGGATCCCAAGTGGCTTGGCAGAAACAAGACGGAGACCGGGCGAGGAAAGAGTTGAGGTTCGACGGTTTCCCCACCCAGTCAAAGATACACGTGTCATCGGTGTTCTTCATGATTTCATCCTGAAGACGAATGAACGATCGCTCCCCTTCGCCGTATAGAACGGGAAGACGCAGATCGAGGATCCCGAGGAGGCAGTATGCTCTGTCTTCCGCCTTGGTTGTGCAGCGCGTTGCCATCCATCGTAGTCTCTCTCTCACGTCGTCCAAACCCGGGTTGAAATCGACGAGGTACGATTTGTCGATGCCAAGAATGTCCTGCAGGCACTGGACAAACCGTGGGATGAGCTTGTAATTCAGCGAAGGGGTGGCATCTCCCGCAGACGCAACGAGGAAAGGCGTCCAGTCACCCATATAAAACACGATCGCAGTAGGTGCGAGCAATTCCTGGAGAGTCCACCCCCTCGTGAACCATCGACTTCGCTTGAGTGCGTCTGGAGTGGACTGGAGAACGTCCAACAGAAAGGCGATAGTGAGCGCCGAGTTTCGGTACCACGCGAACATGGAATTAATGGACTCCTGTAGCTCAGCACTGCTGGATTTGTCGATGCAGCACGTATCGCTCCAGCACCAGCGGAAGCCTCGCTGCTTGGCTATCCGACAAAAATTTTGCAATTTCAAGGTGCCAGGAGATGAGGGCGACATTTCGAGGACGTTGGCAATCAACTTGACGTCTCCATATAAGGGTTCGTCTTCACCCCATACATGAGACAGCATGACATAGGCAAAGTATTTGCGTACTATCGCCTCTGCGTGTTCTGCGAGATCGGCGAGC
The DNA here is from genome assembly GCA_038089875.1 of Fistulinella prunicolor. Classification (NCBI taxonomy): domain Eukaryota; kingdom Fungi; phylum Basidiomycota; class Agaricomycetes; order Boletales; family Boletaceae; genus Fistulinella; species Fistulinella prunicolor. Next base: position 8,062 of record JBBPLP010000272.1, read on the forward strand.
GTGAGAGACTTGTCGGATACGAGTGTTTGGTACTCGGACGAGCGTTTGAAAATACGGAAAAGCTCCGCATTCGAAGAGAAGGTCCCCGTATCCAAATTAATGAAACGCAGGGGCATGCCGGAGAGCACTTTCTGTGCTACTTCATCCACGATTTGTGCGGGCGCAATCTTCTCTTCTGGAGCGGGGCTTTGAGACACCTGGATAATCGGAATCGTCCCGATGTCAATAGTACATCGAAACTGTGACCGACCAATATGTGCTTACTGGCAATGAAACACGCTGCGTCTGATCATGCCGAGAGCTTGTGACCTCCTTCAACTTGGGAGTGAGCAAGCCAAGTAACATGACAGGATACACGAGAGAATAGCGAGAAGGACGCTGTGGGAACATGCTGTAGAACACCCAGTTGTGGATAAGTTAGGGCCCATGATCCTGTGCAACACGTCAAGCGACAGCGTGTGTGGCACCACTTGGCACCACAGCAATAGAGATGTCTCCTATGTAGGCTGGATTCTGCCGCTGGAAGTACGAAAAGAAAAACGGGAACGTGTTCTCCGCGTCTCCTATGGACACCGGTTGGGTTTAGTGCGGAGCAAGCGCCCTAAAATTTCCTTTTTCGCGACAGGCCAGTTCATCTTGGGGTCTGATTACAAGGAATTTGCGCAAACAGTAACTGCCAGTAGCGCACACAGATCTGAGAAAGGGATATCAAGACACAACAACAGCCATTACGGCCACAAAAAGAAGTTTCTGGCCGCCATCAGGAGGACCCCTGCTTTCATCATAGCACAGCTTGCTTTGTAGCCGATTATACTAGGCACGGAGGCATTTGATGCACGTAATTGGCCAATGACTGCCACGGTGTTTCTCGGGTTCAGGGTGGTATGGGCGGATATAAGCTGCTTCGATACAGCAACCACATTGTTACAGCACGATCTAGGCAGCGCTGAAACGATACCCATCCACTGCGATGCCCGTCCTCGACAGACCACTCGAACACACCAAGTTCACACTCGATGCATCCGGAGTAGCTGGTTTCTTTGGTGGTGACGAGGCTATATCAGCCATGGCTACCGTTCACCTGTTCAAGGGTAGAAAGTGGTTAGGGTGGTACAATTCACCAGGAAGTTATACCATCGCAAAACGGTTCGGTCAAATCGCAACGTCACGCTTTTGGGATGGGTTATTCCCGGGTCCGAACGAGACGCCGGCAGTCTCGTTTGGGCTGGATGGAAAGATTGGACCGAAGTATGTTGCATCTCTTTCTGGGACGGAGATGCAGACCGGCCATCTGGGATACCTCACAATGCAGAGGGCCAAGGAGGAAAAGAATGCGATACATATTGCAGGAAGGGAAACTGCCCCAGCCAATGTTGTCTACTTGGAACTAAAAGACGTCAAGTACGATGAAAAGGTTCCCCAAAAAACCATCGATAACGCACTTCTCGCGATCGTCCCTATCTCAATCAGCTTCACGGCCTGCATCATGTGTGCATTGGTTGCGGACTGGTATAGTTTCTCGATGATCCTCCTCGGTATCGTTTCCAGTGGGGCTGCCTGCTTAGTGATCGGCTCTGGGGATTTGTCCCTGGACACAGTTAAGAAGCCTGCTCCAGGTGCACCGCCGGGTGATGGGATGTTGATAGGTGACGACACAGTGATTATGGTGAAAGGAGCTGAAAAGGACGTCAACGCACTCACGAAGGGGAGATTTCTCGTGACAATAGGTGGAGGGCCGACATACAATCGTATTGGGATGTGCTCTCTACTGCTCCTCGTCCAGTTCCTGCTCCAGCTACTCCTCATTCCTCAAGGCTCGCTCTTCGGCCAGATTATGTTCCTCGGGACGCTTGGAGTATCTTGGGCCTACAACTCGTATCTCTCTTCACTGGAGAAGGAAAAGATCCAGGCAAAAGTCCTCTTCAAAAAGCTTGGGAAGCCAAAGATGCGGAAATTCCGTCTTGGAACGAGAACGACGATGACAGTCTTTGCCTGTCTCCTCGTATGTGATGGAATGGAAAGTCCGTACGGCGGCATCAAGCCTGCCAAAATCCTGCAGAGTTTTATCCCGAATGACACGCAGGTGTGGCAGCGGTGGAGGAACAAGGTGATTCAGCAGATGAAGGAGGGGAAGTCGGAGTCCGGATCGTTGACATTCCTGGAGCTCGACAAGGACGATCACGCACACCTCGCAAAGAGCGATATCGACCTCCTCACCACCTTGCTCAAGGATGCAAAGTCCGCATTTGAGGGCTATTACAAGTATTTTACAGCGTCATATTCTTGAACAAGGAATGGCAGTCACTACAGTTTTCATACTTTTGACTTTCCCGACCTTCACACTACTGTTGTCGCTTTTTTTTCTTCCCACATCTGTTGTAGTTCTACGTGTAACGATGTCTACGGTGCTATCGGTTTGCTACCCAATTACTATGGATCTGTAGTATGTCTTGTACGATACCTATCTGAAAGCATGTAACCCCCGCGACTTTTGGTTGGAATGGCCTAATCTCTGGCTTTGGACATGGTATCTCTTGAGCCAATGGGGTACTTTTGTATGGGCTAAACGTTCTCGACGGTGTCCTAGGTTGCTCCTTTGCGGTGATGCCTTGTAGCGTGTGTGATATTTTTGGCGGTGACGTCATGGCATCGCGGAGTTGGCTGCCGAGGACAAGCCTCGTCTGCCAATCAAACTTTCAACTTTGTCGAACTGGTGATAATGGCACAACGACATTTCCAGACGCCGATATACGAGGAGTCGATATTTAGGTGAATGCTCATCCTCAAGGCGCTTACTACCGTCGGAAAGGCATCTCCTTAGTCAATGCTAGCGGCGGCGTGACAACATCATAGAACCGTAGTACGAGTAGCATATACATGATAAATGCTACTATGTGGTAGTACAAAGTCCAGTAGGAGTATACAGGAATTCAAAACGGCAGGGCCACGAACAAAACAACTGGATAGCGGAGAACTAGTCAGACAGCGAAAGAATAAGAGAACAGGCTGATCAGAAAACGTGATCGACAATCAATGTTAAACGTACAGAAGCGGAAGGAGTCATGTATTCCAGCCAAACTAAACGATCTCCAATACCTTGACCCGGATAGAATTGAAGTTCGTCTCATACGGAACTCCAGAAATGATGATCTCTTGTTCGGCAGCAATGCGCTTGTATTGACCGTTTGGCTGCTGCTCAAGCAAGAGCGCGGTAAACGGACGCCCAAGGCGGGCGATCAGTCGCAATGCATGAGTATGCCTCTCTACTGGGGCTGAGGGTTCAGCACGCGAAGGAGAGGTTGGCGCGGATGCATCATCCGTGCCGTCTCCCGAGCCCGGGTTGGACTCAACCTCAGGCTCCTCGTCAGAACCCGAGTTTGCTTCATCGTCCATGAATCCATCAAGCGGATCACGGATATCACGGAGCCAAGGATGTACAAACATTAGTTTCCGCGGGTTCCTCAGTGGCAACACGTCCGCGGTCCTAAAATCCACTTTTCCAAGCAATGAGATTGATGCGCGATAGAGATTCCCCTGGCTTCCATCTAATTCCTCTACCCCAATCCTTGTCACGGAGAACATGATACACGGGAGCTGCAAACAACGGTTCGAAAAGGTTGGTCGAGGGAGGCGGATGACGCGGTAGTAGAATTCCAGGGTATCCTTTGGTGGTAGTTGAGTACGTAGCTGTTCAACCAGCGTGTCTAATTCACTGGCTTCTATGGCTGGCGAGCTATTTGGTATCTGGCTGTAGACAGCGAGGGTGTCGGGAAGCGTGGAATTGTATGACGATGATTTCCCAGTCCATGCAATGACAGTCACATCTCCGGACTGAGCGACGATGTTTTCTAAAAGGTGACCGAGCGCTGTTTTTCCCAAGCCATAGCGAGGTACGATGTCGCTCGAAAATATTCCGATGAGAGAGTAAGCAATATCCTCTTCTACTGTTGCATATCGTGTCGATGCGAGACGGAGTTTCTCCCGCACTCCTAGATCCTCTGGCCGAAAGCTGGTGATGGTCTCTGGACCGACTCCCATGGCACGAGCTAGCTCCTCTTTGATGGCGGGAGATTCCTTGTGGTTGGCGGAATCATCGTTGAGATACCGCTTCCACTTGCAATCATAGAACCGGACAACCTTCGACGCAAGAAGTTCCTGCAAGGTCCAAGCACGAGTCATCCACCGGCTCTTTGTGAGGTCACCAAGTTCTGATGAGGGCAGGACATCTGCAAGATAGACAAGGGTTGCCACTGCTTCTGCGTACCAGCTGTACATAGAGGTAAGGGATTGGTTTAAGACCGAACTCGTGTCTTTGTCGATGCAGCAAGTATCGGACCAAACCCATCGATGGCCGTCCTCCTGGGCTGTGGTGCAAAATCGCTGAAGCTTCTCATTCAGTGGCGAACTGTCCAATTTCCAGACTGAGTCCACTAAATTCACGTCCTTGAGTGTCGGTTCTTTTCCCTCCAGGTCCCATGTGTGCGAAAACATGATCCATTCAAAGTATTTGGCGACAGCGTGACGGATATGTTTGCCTTCCTTTTGTTTGGTCAAGACTTCGAAGACGAGCTTCTCGAAAGCCATTTCCGATTTGAAAATCTGGATTCGCTTGCGTGCGTCATGAAGTCGGCCGGTCGTGACATCAATAAGAACAAGGGGACAGAGGTTGAAGATAATGTGAATAGCGGTGTCGATAGCATTTGTAGCCTCTGTTAAGGAGCTATAGTTTCGTCGTAGTCCTGTAAAATATTGTGATGCACTGTCTCTTGGGTATATCAGAGATGCGTACGGCGTATTTCTTCATTCGGTGATTGTTCGACGATTGGAAGCAAAGAAAGAACGACATTTTTCGCTTTCGTATAATGTCCCGCGCTGTAAAGCGCCGCGTACTTCCTTTCATAACCTCGATGTGATGACGGGGTCAGCTCGATCACCTTAGGGATGACTCTGAGCCAGGAAGTTGGATTCGAGTACTCAGCATACATACTTTGTCTGCATCCGTCACGGCATCCTCCCACAAGCCCCGTGAAGCTCGCGCTTCACTCCGTTTCACCAGAATATCCACTTGGTTTGGAGGATTAAGTGATAATGCACAAGAGTACCACTCAATCGCCTTTTCATGCTCTCCAGAGCTGAGCGCCGCGTCACCCAGTGCTTCGATGGCGTCGACACATCTTTTGCGTAGGTCTAAGAATACGCATCACTGATGTTCACCACGTTGGTATGCCAATACCCACCGTCGACCCACTCTGGTGTTACTTCACTTGTGCCAAAGGTTCCGAGTATCTTAAGAAATTCCTCTGCGGCTTCCTTCGCGCGACCGGCGTCATAAAGAGCTTCACAATGATAACGCTCCACCGTGATTTGAAGTCCATCGAAAGTCCATCCAGATATCTAGTCGCAAGAGTCAGCTGACATGGCATACTGGAGTCGCTGAGAGTAAGTTACAAGCGAGATTATCTCCAAATTACGGCCAGCACATGGTGACGTAAGGTCATGTCCTTGTTCCAATGATTGTACCGCACGTCCATAGTCACCTCGCATTAGGTACATCTTCCCAAGTGCCTGAGGGACGTTTAAATATACCGCCTATAGTTTATCTCGCATGAATACCTGGACATGGCAATACATTGTTTCATCATCCCTCGTAATGGCCATTAGATGATGCACGCGAGTGATCGCATCGTCATGTTTTCCGGCGATGAATAAGATGATGGCCTAGTGAGGAATATGTTTAATTATATTATGTTAAATGCCCAATGGATATGCATATCGCAAACCTTGATGAGCAATAGCAAACTACTCTCTGCTGGATCACAGTTTCCGAACACGAGGTCGAATGTCTGCATTGCTTGCTCTAGTTCACTCTTACCAACCTGTGCGAGAGCCTTAGTGATATAACCCATGGCAGACGGCTGGAGGTCGATAGACTCCAGTTTTGATGAGTATGGAAACACGCGAACGAGCAAAGTGGAGGTCACCTGTTCTGCAGCCTCATACGCCGAGCTCCAGTTTTCCGAATGCACGGCTAGGAGAGCATTGTGAGCAAATAGATTATATTTGTCATTCGAAGGAACAGAGGAGTCGTCGTTCAGGAGGGGTGTCCTCATGTCGATCGAGTCGCAATCCGTCCATGCATTGAAACGGCCGAGGCCCGGAATCGCATTGACTTCCTTCGCCGCCACCTGTAAACCATCAAACTTAATCTGCAAAACTGATTTTTCATCGAGCAAACGTGTTAGCTCTGTGTCATGTTGCCTCTTGAACGAATCGAAGGCGTCCTTTGTTCTCCCTGATTCGTTCCGTGATGTTTGAAGATCTACTTCAAGAGTGGAGATTCTGGTTTTGTATTCAGCTACACGCGCTACAAATTCGGCGGAAATGTTTTGCGCCTTCAATAATATAGGTAACAATGTTGCAACACATGTGAAATTTGCATTCGATTATCACTCACATCCTGGTGGGACAAGTGCGATCCGGTTCATAAAACAGCTATGAAAATATAAAAGTTGACAACCACTCACTTCCTAATGGGGAGTGACAAGTACGATTCCGTTCGTAAGACAGCCATGGAACAATGGTGTCGCCAATCACTCACTTCCTAGATGTAGTGGGATCCGGTCCATAAGACAGATGTGAAATATAGATTCGACAATCACTCACGATCTAGATAGGGTGGGACAAACACGATCCAGTAAGTGAGACAGCTAAATAGAGAGTCAACTATCACTCATGACCTAGATGGGGTGGGACAAGCACGATCCGGTCCATAAGACAGCTGTGAAAGTATTCGACAATAACTCACGGTCTAGAAGGGGTGGGGCAAGCACGTTCCGGTTCGTGAGACAGCTGTGAAACAATAAAATCGACAATTACTCACGAGCTACATGGTGAGACGCAAGTGTGATCCGTTCCGTGAATCAGGTGTGAAAATATAGAATAAACAATCACTCACGACCTAGATGGGGTGGACGAGGACGATCCGATCCATGAGACGGCCGTGAAACAATGAAATCAATAATCACTCACTTCCTACATATATCGGGGACAAGCATGATTCAGTCCGTGAGACAGCTATGAAAATATAGAGTCCAAAATCACTCACGAGCTAGATGGGGTGGGACAAGCATAATATAGGTCAGTGAGACAGTTGTGAATATATAGAATCGACAATCACTCACTCGCTAGATGGGGTGGGACAAGCACGATCCGGTCCGTCAGACAGCTGTAAAAATGTAGAGTCGACAATCACTCACTTTCTAGATGCCGGGGTGGGACAAGCACGATCCGGTCCGTGAGACAGCTGTGAAAATATAGAGTCGACAATCACCGACCAACTAGATGAGGATCGAAAAGTGTGATCCAGTCCGTCAGACAGCTGTAAAACAATAGAATCAACAAGTACTCACGATCTAGATGGGGAACGACAAGTGTGATCCGGTACGTGAGACAGCTGTGAAAATATACAATCGACAATCACTCACTTCCTAGATGGGATGGGACAAGCACGATCCGTCCATGAGACAGCCGTGAAACAATGAAATCAAAAATCACTCACTGTCTATAAGGGGGACAAGCACGATGCGGTCTGTGAGGTTGCTGTGGAAATATAGAGTCCCAATCACTCACATCCTGGATGGGGTGAGACAAACATGATCCGGTCCGTGAGACAGCTGTGAAAATGTAGAGTTGACAATCGCTTACAATCTGGAAGGGTGGGGCAAGCACGATACCGTCCGTGAGATAGCTGTAGAAATAGAGTCCACAATCACTCACTTCCTTGATGGGGTGGAACAAACACGATCCGGTCCGTGAGATAACTGTGAAAATATAGAGTCCACAATCACTCACTTCCTAGATAAGGTGGGACAAGCACGATCCGGTCTGTGAGAGAGCTGTGAAACGATACAGTCTACAATTACTCACAAACTAGATGGGAGGCGAAAATTGTGATCCGGTCCGTGAGACAGCCGTGAAACACTGGAGTAGACAACCACGCACGTCCTAGATGGGTGGGACAAATGTGATCCAGTCCGTGAGATAACTGTGAAACAATGGAATCGACAATCGCTTACTGCCTAGATGAGGTGGGACAAGCATGATCATATACGTGAGATAGCTGTGAAAATATTGAGTCGACAATTACTCACTTCCTAGATGGAGTGGGATAAGCACGATCCGGTCCGTGAGACAGCTGCGAAAATATAGAGTCACCAATTACTTACGATCTGCATGGTGGGGCAAGCACAATTTGGTCCGTGAGACAGCTGTCACTGAGAGTATAGAGTCGATAATCACTCACATCCTAGATGGGCAGAGACAAGTATAATCCGGTCCGTGAGACAGCCGTGAAACAATGAAGTCAACAATCACCCACTTGCTATATGGGGGACAGGCACGATTCGGTCCGTGAGACAGCTGTGAAATAGTGTCGACAATCACTCACGAGCTAGATGGGGTGGGACAAGCACGATCCGGTCCGTGATACAGCCGAGAAACAATGGAGTTGACCATCACTCACATCCTAGATGGAGCGGGACGAGTGCGATTTGCTCCGTAAGACGGATGTGAAAATATAGAGTCAAACAATCCCTCACTTTCTAGATGAGGTGGGACGAACACGGTCCGGTCCGTGAGACAGCTATGAAAATATAGAGTCCACAATCACTCACTTTCTGGATGGGATGGGACACACGATCCGGTCTGTGAGACAGCTGTGAAAATAGAGTCAAACATCACTCACTTCCTAGATGGGGTGGGACAAGCACGATCCGGTCCGTGAGATAGCTGTGAAACGATGCAGTCGACAGTCACTCACTGACTAGATGGGGTGGGACAAGCAGGATCCGGTCCGTGAGATAGCTACGATGCAGTCGACAATCACTCACTTCCTAGATGGGGTGGAAAAAGTACAATCCGATTCGTGAAACAGCTATTAAAATATAGAATCGGCAATTACTCACGATCTAGATGGGGTGGAACAAACACGATCCGGTCCGTGAGACAGCTGTGAAAATACAGAGTCGACAATTACTTACGAGCTAGATAGCGTGGGCAAAGCACGTTCCAGTCCATGAGACAGCTGTGAAAGAATGGAGCCGACAATTACTCACTTCCTATATGTGGGGAAAGCAGGATTCGGCCCGTGAGACAGCTGTGAAAATACAGAGTTGATAATCACTTACGAGCTAGATGGGGTGGGATAAACACGGTCCAATCCGTGAGACAGCTGTGAAAATAGTGTCGACAATCACTCACGAGCTAGAAGGGATGGGACAAGCACGATCCGGTCCGTGAGATAGCCGTGAAAATATAGAATCAACAATCACTTACTTTCTAGATGGGGTGTGACAAGCGCGATGCGGTTCGTGAAATAGCTTTGAAAGCATGGAATGAAAGATCGACTCACCTCCTAGATGACAAAGTGAGGATGCCTTCCGTCAGACAGTGAACATGGAGGCGCCGTAGACATTGACTGACCATGACTCAAAATCCTGTTTTCATCGATCTTCAAAGATCGATGATATCACTACTAATCCAAGAATTCTGTGAAGCGCTAGTATTGGCTGATCCAAAGCGTGGAAAGTCGTAGCGATGGGCAAGTTGCTGGAATGACTATCGCGATCGGAGTTGAAATGTACGTCCTTTATACTTGACCGTAAGTAGTAAGCCCCTATACTGTAGATACGGTCCACGTACAAACACATAACGAGACCTAGTAGTCAGCTTGTAATGATGAAGGAACAGAGTGACAGCAAAAGAGTAGAATTATTGAAAGAGAAACGGGAGTCGGTCTACTATGACAGTGAGGGGACCAGACTAGGTGTCTTCGACGCTTTATGCTCGTGTCATCAAATGTCTTGCCTATTTTGGGAACCCATCTGCTTTGACATTTTTTGATCGCGCCTCACTAGTATGGACGTATCCAACCTGCTCGCGCCCGACGCAGCCAAACTGTAAGTTTCATTGCATATTTCAAGCAAAAATGATGTGTATCTAGATCGTCTCGTCTATTTGGAAATCCCATCAAGTTCACCATCGAAAAAGACGCCCCCCTCGCCGTCGACGCCGCCTCACGGTGACAGACCTAAACCCGATCGACGAAGAAAGCTACACGTACGTTCTCTCACCCCTGTTCTGATCCCACACTCTTCCCCCTGCCAACACCGTTTCTTCCGTTTCTCTTTTTTTCCTGGAACTTGCGACTATAGCACCAACCTCGAAGACTACCTCCGATAGATCGCACGAGGCGGCATACAAACCCTGTTCGCCGCCCTCTATACCATCCCCACGCACCCTTACCCAGACGGACCCCTCGCACAGCTCCCCGCACCCTCACAACTCCTCCCACGCACCGAACCTCTCCCCAGACCGAAACCACCAACGAAATGGGAACGGTTCACCGCGTCCAAAGGCATCCAGAGGGAACGCCGCGAAAACAGGAATTGGGATGAGGAGAAACAGGGGTGGGTGTCTCGATGGTGCCGGGACGGGAAGGACAAGGAGACGGAAGAGCAATGGATACACGAGGTCAAGGTGAACGCGCGTCTGTGTTTCTTTTCTTCTTCTTTTGATTTGGATCAGTTCTGAAACTTGGACATATGTCGTAGCGGTGGACTTTGATCCCGTCTAGGTGGCCAGGGACGCACGCAAATCGTGCGTCGCCAAGAACGAGTGTCAGAAGCTACAAAATGTCGCCCGCTTCCAGGCTGCATAGGACACGCGGGAGCAGCGGAAAGTCGACATCGAGCGCACGCTGGCGTCATCGTGGACGAGCACAGCTAGTATGGGCAAGTTTGACAAGAAACTAGATGGAGACCAAAAAATGCGCGGTGTCAAGCGCAAGGTAAGTCGATACATTTCCTTGCGGTGGTGACGAAATTTTTGTTATGTTGTCTAGTTTAACCCGGCCGAAGCCATCGGTGGAGCAAGAGAAGCAAGACTCTCTGGCTTTCCTATCGAATTGGAAGGTGGCGATGATGACCTCAACGTCCGGAAAGCAATCAGGACAGTTCGCAAAGGTAAAGGCGGCGTTGCGCTAGGCAAAGAAGTGGCAGGCCGGTCTAAAGGCAAAAAAGGAGGCAAACGGTAGCCTACGTTCAACACCATTCGTCACAATCAGTTCACCTCACTTAAAAAATCATGGAGTTTATACCAATGTTCAAACTACATGTAAGACTACATACGAAAAGCATGGTACGAGCATAACACTCCAAAATACTCCTCTGGTGGCAGATTTTCCAGGTTGGCCTTGCCATCCTTGATCCCCTCTTTATCGAACAACTTCTCCCGCTCGAGGTAGTACAGCCTATACACCAGCTTAATCGTGCCCTTGCTGACTCCTACCACTGCACTGATATCGCGCGCTGGCTTTGCCTTGCCCAACAACAAACACGTTGTGCGACTGCCAACCGAAGGTAGCGAATCGTCACACGAGAGAAGAGTCTAAACACACAATTGGATGACTGGTTCAATCCCTCGATTGTTGCAAGACTGGGTATCTATAAACACAACGGTTCTCTTAAATACGGTGTCCGTGGAACGTAATGGAATATCGTAGAAGGATGTCCATAGCAAGGGGCATACTACAGCAGACATGTGGCATCTTCTGTATGTCAACGAGGAAGGCAGGTGTATTGGGAATGGAGGTGGTGGCGCGAGTGACGAGCAAGGATGAGTTGAATCAAGGCATGGAGCGGTCGGTCGGGTGATACAGTTGGAGGTGGACGTGCTAGCGCTTGTTGCGTGAAGTAGATTGTAAGCCCGTGTACACTGGCATACCTATTAGCATATGGTCACGTGCACGATAATATATATCTCCATCACTCGCCATCGAGATAGCTAGTCGATCTTGTCCCCGTACCTCGTAGGCCCCCGTATAGAGCGTGGTCTTATTCTGCGTGCTCGCCAATCTCAGTGTTTCTCGCCGTTGGCCACGGTGGGCTTCCATAGATCGCACCACCCGATAGACACCGGACTCCTCTCATCCACAATCCCATGCTGACGTGTGACAACGATGATGTCTGAACAAATCGACTGCACGCTGGCCGGAAAATCAAGATGATTTCAGTACCGCACGAAGAGCGTCTCCGGTCCAGTCGACGGGTTATTGGCATTGTTGCTCTGGGCAGTGGCGCCAGGAGAGAGATTGAAGGCCTGCTCTAGCGCCTTGCAGCACTGCCCGAGCGTCTTCTTCGACACATTGTGAACGCGAGGCAGTACGTTCCAGCTCACTGCTGTGATACCCGATCCATCGTTCCTATGGGGTCAACGTATAAATGAAGGGGGATACTTTTCGCTATGATTTTAAATTGATTGGATTTGTCAGTCCGCCACCGTCATCCGAAGTTGGCACTTAAGCTTTGAACGCTACCACCCAAATTGGACGGCAGTGTTGCTGACTCAGCACCTTCCGATCCTAACATATACAAATATGACGCTAGTGCAACTCATCATGCACTCCCTGATGGTCTACTCTACCCCCTCCTATCAACGATGAGGACGAAATACAGGCCCCGCAACGTTCACCTACACCCTGATTCCACGTCTCCTTTGCAGCAAGAGGGCTTCATGTATGCAAGACATTGCAAGCTTTCATTATTTGCTGGCACGTGTCCTACTCCGATTCCTCATAGGCGCAGAACTTCCCCAGGCATAACTCGCGCGATATTCGAATACCCTCTTCACAAGCTGTGACTCACGTCGCGTAGAGTTGTGATGGTAAACGTCTCACCGTGGTGGGTATCGACAAGGTCACCAGAATATGGGCCCCAGAAACGAGTGAGTTCATGCGCGACGGCATTCGTGTGATTTCATACTGGTGTAGAGATCAGATAGAATACAGAGCTGCAATACATCTTTCCGGAGGTCATCCTGATTATGTAGACTACGTCTGGTGGAATCCGACGCACCCCGAACTCTGCTGTACGTCCAGTCAACAAGACAGGTGAATGGTTTTCTGAGATGCGCGACGTGAGGACAATTGCTTCCTTTGAATGTTAGTGCTGACAAATCCCTTCAAAGAAAGTCGCCACGTACAACCGATCCAATTAAAAGTATCGCCAGTACAGACCAGCTACGCTCCGGATGGGAAATCCCTGTTGTATACATCCGCGGGATATCAGCTATTTTTTTTCAATGTATGGAAGGGAGAACGAATCGTCAAAAAATGTATGGCAGATTTCGGATAATGATGGGGTAGGTACCATCGCCGTTCATTCAAAGTTTCTTTGCCTCTTATAACATGTCCATCAGACCATTGTTGCATCGATGGCCATATTCAATCATGTGGACTGTCCATCGCTGGCATTGCGAGAAAGTCCTGCAGGTCATGTGGGTGGCCCTTGATCCCCGAGGAAGGTTAACGAATCGCATCACCTTTGTCATATAAACAAATAACTGACCCCGACCCACAGGTATCTCGCTTCCGGTGGATACGGTTTGATAGTTAATATGTTTGACCTGAGCGGATGGATTTGCGCCCGAACGATAACATCCTGCGAGCACATGACGAGAGCGTCTTTATTCGCCCCTTGGATCGCTATCTCATATTTTTCAGAAAGAAACCCTATCAATGCCCTTAGTTTTTCGTTCAACGGTGAATATCTTGCGATCGCCAGCACTGGGTCATACATTGATATCGTACGTGACCGTATCCTCATCTTGCACCTTAGTGTCATCTTGACCTAGCCCCTTTGACATTAAGTGGGCGACAGAGACAAGTTTCCCGTTACATCGTGTGCCGGTACTGGCGCCATCGCCGACAGTTACGTGGCATCTGTCGATATACGTTTTTGCTTACTGTAGGCAGACGAAGCAAAGGCAGCCCACCTCCAGTCGCTGTGATCAGCTTATTTGGAGGTGGCATATGATACGAGGTGATCCACATCTTTGACTAGATTCGCTTCCTCAACTGTCGAGGAGACGTTTCCGGCTAGCACTTCAGGCACATAAGTGTCCGCTTGATCAAAAATCGATCTTGATTGGATATTCTGATAATTTGCTCGAAGCGTACCGTAGGACACGATTTCTATCGGAAAACCACAGTGTAGCATATGTCCAAGTACGTATCAAGAGAAGAATGTCCCTGGTAAAAACGACTAGAAGATACTCGTCTCCCGAGATCAGTGTACAATCAATGTCTTCGGGGTACGGAGATCCAGGGGTTTCGTCACTATCCGTTTCTCTGTATAAACCCTCCGAAAGACGCCATTCGGATGGACAAACAAGAGCTGAGCGACAAAAGACTCCCGCAAATGCTTTGCCAATATGATGAGGTAGTCGACACTCCTCAGCGACCACGGATTGCAGCCGTCGTTGCACCAGATGAAGCCTCGCTGCTTGGCTATCCGACATAATTTTTGCAACTTCGAGGTACCAGGGGATGTGGGCGAGATCTTGAGGACGTTTGCAATCAACTTGACGTCTCCATATATGGGTTCGTCTTCACCCATACATGAGACAGCATGACATAGGCAAAGTATTTGCCAATAATCTTTTCTGCGTGTTCTGAGAGATTGGAAAACGTGAGAGACTTGTCGGATATGAGCGTTTGATACTCGGACGAGCGTGGAAAAGCTCGCGCTCAAGGAGAAGGTTCCCGTATTCAAATTAATGAAACTCAGAGGCATGCCGGAGAGCACTTTCTGTGCTACTTCATCCGGCTATCTGGGATATCTCACAATGCAGAGAGCCAGAGAGGAAAAGGACGCGATACAGATTGCGGGAAGGGAAACCCCGGGCCCAGCCAGTGTTGTCTACTTGGAACTAAGACGTCAAGTACGATGAAAAGGTTCCCAAAAAAAACCATCGATAACGCATTTCTCACGATCGTCCCTATCTCAATTAGCTTCACGGCCTGCATCATGTGTGCACTGGTTGCGGACTGGTATAGTTTCTCGATGATCCTGCTCGATATCGTTTCCAGTGGGGCTGCCTGCTTGGTGATCGGCTCTGGGGACTTGTCCCTAGACACAGTTTTGAAGAAGCCTGCTCCAGGTGCACCGCCGGGTGATGGTATGCTGATAGGTGACGACACAGTGATTATGGTGAAAGGAGCTGAAAAGGACGTCAACGCACTCACGAAGGGGAAATTTCTCGTGACAATAGGTGGAGAGCCGACATACAATCGCATTGGGATGTGCTCTCTACTGCTCCTCGTCCAGCTCCTGCTCCAGCTACTCCTCATTCCTCAAGGCTCGCTCTTCAGCCAAATCATGTTTCTCGGGACGCTTGGAGTATCTTGGGCCTACAACTCGTATCTCTCTTCACTAGATAAGGAGAAGAGTCAGGCGAAAGTCCTCTTCAAGAAGCTTGGGAAGCCAAAGATGCGGAAATTCCGTCTTGGAACGAGAACGACGATGATAGTTTTTGCCTGTGTCCTCGTGTGCAATGGATTGAATGGAAAGTCTGTACGGCGGGATCAATCCTGTAATCCTACAGAGCTTTATCCTAGATGACACGCAGGTGTGGCAGCGGTGGAGGCACACGGTGATTCAGCAGATGAAGGAGAGCAAGTCGGAGTTTGGATCGTTGACATTCCTGGGGCTCCGGCTCGACAAGGACGATCACGCACACCTCACAAAGAGCGATATCGACCTCCTCACCACTCTGCTCAAGGATGCAAAGTCCGCATTCGAGGGCTATTACAAGCATTTTACAGCGTCATATTCCCGAACAAGGAACGTCAGTCACTACAGTTTTCATCCTTCACACTACTGTTGTCGCTTTTTTTCTTCTCACGTCTTTGTAGTACTATATGTAACGACTCGGATGTCTACGCTGCTATCTGTTTGTTACCCAGTTATGGATTTGTAGTATGTCTTGTACGATACCTATTTGGAAGCATGCAACCTCCGCGACTTCTGGTTGGATTGGCCTAATGGTGCCTCTGACTCTTTCAGGATGTGATATTCCTTGAGCGAATGTGGTCTGCAATGTGCTTGTGTATGGGCTGAACTTCGTTCTCGACACCTTGCGGTGATGCCTTGTAGTATGTGTGATATTTTTGGCGGTGACGTCATGTCCTAGCGGAGTTGCCCGGCGAGACAAGCGTCTGCCGATCAACGTTTTAAACTTTGTCAAATCAGTTCAGACTCGGGGAATTGCCGACTGGCGTCGGCGCAAACCTTGCTTGTCACTTGGGGGCTGAACAGGTCACTAGAGGAACGAAAGTCTATTGGATTCAACAAGTATAAAAAACGAGGGGGGTAACATTAAGACTAGTTAGAGAGATGTGATCTAAATCAAAATTTGAGGGCCTGAGAAATGAATCGAAGAAGGAACGGAAAGAAGGGACGGAAGCAACCCCTTGCAAGCTGCAATAAACTCTGGATGTTGTCAGAGGCCGAGGACGCGAAATTGCAAGTTGGAGCCGAGGAGACTGCTGGCGCAGGCCGCGCTGACATGGACAGTGGTGACGCTGAGGTCAGCCACAGCTATGTGACATCCGAGAAAGCCTGCGCAGACGAGGAAGAGGATGCCAATGGAGACGATCAACTGAGGGTCAGCACGCTCGTACCTGGTGAGCATATCGCTCGAGGAGTAGTGCGGCGTGGGTTGGTGTAGTAGGGCTCATCGTCGCTCCGGCCTTCGGCCTGCGCTCCACTTCGACAGGATCCCTGATCCACGCGCACGACCGTTGAGCAGCGGTCCGTCCTGGGTGCATGGCAGCGCAGAACAGCAAGCACGCGCGTACACACAGACGTTGTCACATTTGTGTATACACGCGCGCCTGCGCTTGTGCAAACGCTGGGGGGTTGTACTGGTGATGGTTCAGTCGAGTGGTAGATGGAGCTGTTGGGCACTATAGGAGCGATGACAGTCGCAATATTGATGAGGTGGGCACGCGGAGCGGGTGTAAACAAACACATGTCAATAATTGGATCTCAGTCACGTGAAAGATGGGATCTGAATTATGACCATGGAGAAACCTTGCAAGCAAGGTAACAACGTTGATCACGCATTTCCCTGTTGCCACACGCCGGTATATGAGGAATCGATATATAGGTGAATGCTCGTCTTACTACCGTCGGACCCGGGTGACAGCATCATAGTACGGGTAGCATATACATGATAGTAAAGGCTACTACTATAAGTAGTAAATAGTCCAGGAGGAGTATATAGGAATGCAAAACGACAGAGCAAGGAACAAAAAACCTGGATAGCGGAGAAATGGCCAGACAGCGAAAGAGCAAGATAACAACTTAGCTGATCAGAAAACGTGACCGACAATCAATGTTAAACGTACAAAAGTGGAGGAGGTATGTATTCCAACCAAACTAAATGATCTCCAACACCTTGACCCGGATAGAGTTGAAGTTCGTCTCATACGGAACTCCGGAAATGATGATTTCTTGTTCGGCAGCAACGCGCTTGTATTGGCCGTTTGGCTGTTGCTCAAGCAGGAGCGCGTTGAATGGACGCCCAAGGCGGGCAATCAGTCGCAACGCCTGAGTATACCTCTCTACCGGAGCTGACGGTTCAGCATGCAAAGGAGAAGTTGGCTCGGACGCATCATCAGCGTCGTCTCCCGAGCCTGGGTTGAAGTTGATCTCCAGTTCTTCATCAGAACCTGAGTTGGACACAACCTCTGCTTCGTCGTCTAGGAATCCATCAAGCGGATCACGGATATCACGGAGCCAGGGATGTACAAATATTAGTTTCCGAGGCTTCCTCAGTGGCAACGCGTTCGAAGTCCTAAAATCCACTTTGCCAAGTAACGAGACTGATGTACGATAGAGATTCCCTTTGTTTTCATCTAATTCTTGTACTCCAATCCTTGTCACAGAGAACACAATGCACGAGAGGTGCAAACAGCGGTTCGAAAAGGTTGGTCGAGGGAGGTAGATGACGCGGTGGTAGATTGCTAGGGCATCCTTTGGTGGTAGTTGAGTACGCAACTGTTCAACCAGCGTGTCTAATTCACTGGCTTCCATGGGTGGCGGGCTATGTGGGATCTGGCTGTAGACAGCGAGGGAGGCAGGAAGAGTGGAATTGTATGGTGATGATTTCCCAGTCCATGCGATGACAGTCACATCTCCCGACCGAGCGACGATGTTCTCTAAAAGATGACCAAGTGCCGTTTTTCCCAGGCCATAGCGAGGTACAATGTCGCTTGAGAATATTCCGATGAGAGAGTAAGCAGTATCTTCCTCCACTGCTGCATTACGCATCGATGCTAGGCGGAGTTTCTCCCGCACTCCTAGATCATCTGGCCGAAAGCTGGCGAGAGTCTCTGGGGCGACCCCCATGGCAAGAGCTAGCTCCTCTTTGATAGCAAGAGATTCCTTGTGGTTGGTAGAATTATCATTGAGATACGGTTTCCACTTGCAGTCATAGAATCGGACAACCTTCGACGCAAGAAGTTCCTGCAAGGTCCAAGCACGAGTCATCCATCGGCTCTTGGTGAGGTTGCCAATTTCTGATAAAGGCAGGACATCTACAAGATAGACAAGGGTTGCGGCTGCTTCTGCATACCAGTCATACATAGAGGTAAGGGATTGGCTTAAGACCGAACTTGTGCCTTTGTCGATGCAGCAGGTATCGGACCAAACCCATCGATGACCATCGTCGCGAGCCGTGATGCAAAATTTCTGGAGTTTTTCATTCAGTGGCGTTTTGTCCAGGTTCCAGACCGAATCAACCAAGTTCACGTCCTTGAATGTTGGTTCTTTTCCCTCCCATGTGTGCGAAAGCATGGTCCATTCAAAGTATTTGGCGACAGCGTCAAGGATATGGTTGTCTCCAATTCGTTTGGTCAAGACCTCGGAAACCAACTTTTCGCAGGGCATTTCCGACTTGAAAATCTGGATTCGTTCGTGTGCGTCACAAAGTCGGCCAGTCGTAACATCAATAAGGACGAGGGGACAGAGGTTGAAGATAGCGTAAATAGCAGTGTCGATAGCATCTATAGCTTCTGGTAAAGTGGCATAGTTTTTTCGCAGTCCTGTAAAATATCGTGAATGTACTGTTTCTGGGGTATACGGAGATACGTACGACGTATCCTTTCATTCGGAGAGTTTTCGATGATTGGAAGTATGCAAAGGACAGCCTCTTTCGCTTCGCTATAACGTTCCGCACCATAAAGTGCCGCGAACTTCCTTTCATATCCCCGGTGTGACGATGGGGCCAGCTCGATCACCTAGGAATAGGGATGATGAGCTGGAAAGTTAACTTCCTGTACTAAGGCGCAACACACGCACTTTATCCGCATCTGTCATGGCATCTTCCCACAAGCCCTGTGAAACTCGTACCTCACTCCGTTTTACCAGTATATCTATTTGGTTCGGAGGATTGAGAGATAATGCAGAAGAGTACCACGCAATCGCCTTGTCATTCTCCCCAGAGTTGAGTGCTGCATCGCCGAGCGCTCCGAGCATATCAACACATTTTTTCTGTAGGTCTAAAAGTACACATTACTGTTGTTCGCTTGGTTGGTGTACTGATGCCAACCTTTGACCCATTCTGGTGTTGCTTTACTCGTATCGAAGGTTCCGAGTATTTTGATAAATGCCTCCGCGGTCTCCTTCGCGCGACCTGCGGCGTGAAGTGCTTCACAGTGATATCGCTGTACCGTGATTTGAAGCCCATCAAAGCTCCATCCGAATATCTAGCTTCCAGAGTCAGCTGGAATCATATTGGAGTCGTTGAGTAAGTTACGAGCGAGATTGTCTCCAGGTTCCGGCCAGTATAGGATGAGCTGAAATCATGTCTTCGTTCCAGTGACTGTGCTGCACGTTCATAGTCACCTTGCATCAGGTACATCTTCCCAAGCACCTAAGGGATATTACAATACACCGCCTGCAGCCACTGTCGCATAAATACCTGAGTATAACAATACATTATCTCATCACCCCTCGAAATGGCCATTAAATGATGCATGCGGGTGATCGCATCGTCATATTTCCCAGCGACGAATAACATGACGGCCTAATGAGATATATGTTCAGTTGTATTGAATGCCAACTAAGCATACATGCCGCAAACCTTGATAAGTAATAGCAAATTGCTCTCTATCGGATCACAGTTTCCGAATACGAGATCGAATGTCTGCACTGCCTGTTCCGGTTCACTCTTTCCGATCTGTGCAAGAGCCTTCATGATATAGCCCATGGCAGACGGCTGAAGGTTGATAGACTCCATTTTAAATGAGTGGACGGAACCACGCAGAGGGGGAATTCGGAACTCACCTTCTCCGCATCCTCGTACGCCGAACTCCAGTTTTCTGAATGCACTGCCATGAGAGCACTGTGAACCAATAGATTGTAATTGTCACTTGAAGAACTAGAGGAGGAGACGCTTAGGAAGGGTGTACTCTTGTCACTCGAGCCATGATTCATCCATCCTTCGAAAGCGATAATGCCTGGGATTAATTTGCTTATGAATGAATTAAGAACAGCTTTTACTCCCTCCAGTTCATCATGCGCTGTTTGAAGGTCCTCTTTAAGAGCGGAGATTATAGTCTTGTATTTAGTTACATCCTCTTCAAACTGGGCGAGGCCGCTTTTCGGCTGGAGTAACGCGGATAATGATTCGTGAAACAGATTCGAAATGGCCCAATCAACGACGACTTACATGCTAGATGCGGTGAGAAGAACACGATGTGGCAGGTCAAACAAGTTAGAGCCATGGAGTCGACTATAACCCACTTTCTAGATGAGGTGCGGCAAACACAATCCAGTCCGTGAGACGGTTGTCGCACATAGAGTCAGCAATCACTCACAGGCTACATGGCGTGCGATAAATACAATTCAGTCGGTGAGTAACTATGAAACCATGGATTAAACAATCACCCACTCGCTAGATAGGACGCAAGAAACGCAAACTGGACCATGAGACAGCCTTGGAACCATGTAATCGACGACCACTCACATCCTAAATGGGTTAGACAAGCACGACATGGCTTGTAAGACTGTGAAACAGTGAAGTGAATGATCACTCACTCCCTAGTGGGTGTGAATGTCTGTAAGACAGCTGCGAAGCATGAAGCCAACGGTCACTTACCTCCTGGATGAGGTGTGACACGTGACAAGTACATTCCAGTTCATGAGACAGATTTGAAACTATGAAGTCGGCAATCACTCACAGACTGGATGAGGAGCGATGAGCATGATACAGTCTGTGAGACAGCTGCGAAACCATGGAGCCGACAACCACTCACTTCCTAGATAGAGTGCGGCCAGCAAGATCCGGTTCATGAGGGAGCTGTGAAACCATGGAATCCTAAATTACTCACTGCGTACTATATGAAGTGAGATAAACATGAACAAAACTGTTAAAAAAAAAGTAAAACCATGGAGTCGACAACCACTCACAAGCTAGAAGAGGCATAACAAAAGCGACTCGAATTATATGACAAAACCATGAAGTAGAGGATCACTGACAGACTAGATGGGTTTCCACAACGTGAGACAGCTTTGACATCATGATTTAGAGGATCACTCACCTCCTAGATAGGTTTCGACAAGTACAGCCCCGTTCGTGAGACAGCTGTGAAACCATAGAATAGACAATCACATACTTCCTAGATGGGGCAACAGGCATGATGAGCTACGTCGGACGACTGTGAAACCATGGAGTGGATGACCACTCACTTCCTAGATAGGGTAGGACAAGCACAATTCCATCCGTGAGACAGCTGTGAAACCATGAAGTGGATAACCACTCACAGACTAAACGGGGTGCGACAACCATGATATGATATAAGAGACAGCTGCATGAAGTTTACAATATAACCCACAGACTAGATCCCGGATGAGAGAAGCACAATCCCTTCCGTGAGACAACTGTGAAACCATAGAGCCGAGACTCACAGGCTAGGGTGCGATCTGGTCAGTGAGACAGCTATGAAACTACAAAGTCGATAGTCACTGACAGACTAGATAGTGTGCGACAGATATGATACGATCCATGAGATAGCTGGGAATGCAGACGACAATCGCTCACGGACTAGATGTAGTACAACAAGCACATTCCAGTTCGTGAGCCCGCCGTTAAACCAAGAAGAATTACTACTCACTATCTAATAGGATGAAAAGCATGACACGGTTTTGGAGCAGATATAACACTATAAATCAGCAATGACTCACAGGCTAGGTGTAATGCAACGAGCACGATTCGTGAGCCCGCTGTTGAACCATGAAGTGGTTATCACTCACTGTCTAGAGGGCGACAAGCATAATTCTGTCCGTGAGACGATTGTACACCCATCGCGTCAGCAGTCACTCACATTCTAGATGGAGGAGTCCAACAAGTACGATCCTGCACGTGAGAAGACTATGAAACCACGGGATCGACAGTAACTCACGGGCTAGATGGGACGCCGCAAGCGTGATCCGGTCTGTAAGATGACTGAGGAACCATGGAGTCGACAATGACTCACAGGCTAGATGGGATGCGACAAGCACGATTCTGTCTGTGAGATGGCTGTGAAACCATGGAGCCTACGATCACTTACAGACTAGATTGGATGCGACCAGCACATTCCGACCTCTTGAGTCCGCCGTGAGATTAAGCGAATTGTTATTACTCACAGGCTAGATGGAGTGCGATAAGCACGATTTTGTCCGTGAGATGGATGTGAAACAATAGAGTCGATAATCACTCACTGACTAGGTGGAGTGGGACAAGCACGATTCGCTCCGTGAGGCAGCAGTGAAATCAGAGTCGACAATCACTCACGAGCTAGATGGGGTGGGACAAGCAGGATCCGCTCCGTGAGACAACTGTGAAATCATAGAGTCGACGATCACTCACTTCCTAGTGGGGTGGGACAATCACGATCCGGTCCGTGAGACAGCCGTGAATGATAGTCGACAATCACTCACATCCTAGATGGGGTGGGACAAGCACGATCCCCTCCGTGAGATAGCTGTGACAATATAGAGCCGACAATCACTCACTTCCTAGATGTGGTGGGCCCACAAGCACGATCCCGTCCGTGAGACAGCCGTGAAATGATAGAGTCGACTATCACTCACATCCTAGATGGGGTGGGACAAGCACGATCCCCTCCGTGAGATAGCTGTGACAATATAGAGCCGACAATCACTCACTTCCTAGATGTGGTGGGCCCACAAGCACGATCCCGTCCGTGAGACAGCCGTGAAATGATAGAGTCGACTATCACTCACATCCTAGATGGGGTGGGACAAGCACGATCCCCTCCGTGAGATAGCTGTGACAATATAGAGCCGACAATCACTCACTTCCTAGATGTGGTGGGCCCACAAGCACGATCCCGTCCGTGAG